>KE155658.1:157074-179525 GCA_000411075.1 Sisymbrium irio | reverse complement strand
TAAGGATCATATTGTATGAAAATGTGTTTGATGATGTAAAATGGGTTTAAAGGGTTTTAAAGGGTTGAGCCCTATTTTATTAATGTTAAAGGGCTCAAAATTAATAGTGCTAAAAAAGGGTTGGGTTTTTAATGAAAAGGGTTGGGTTGAGCTTTAAAACCCAATAAAACAGGATTATCCACTTATATATAGTGTCCCACAATTGGTTCATTTTTCTTTTTTTAAATCATAAGAAAAAAAAAACCAACTTTACCAAATTTTTAGGATAAAGATGACTTTAAAGAATGACTTTGAAGGCATCCTCAAAACAAGATTATTACTGTGATGCAGATTTTGCTGCATGTTTATCCAATCACGGGTTTAGTGTTCACACACCTCGTAGTTTTATTGTTTACTATAGAGTTCAGTAATAGAAACTTTGTGCGTCCCCAGCGTCACGCAATCTAAAGTGCTCGTATAATTAAAGGCAAATCGTAACTGGGTCTAAGAGAAAACATATGCTTCGGCGAATGGCGATAACTGGGAGAAATCGAGATCTCGAACCGGGACAAAACCAACGAGAACAGAATCTTGTACTCCATGAAGGCCAAGTTCCGACCAATACACATTCTCCCTCCAAAACCAAACGGCATAAAACCCATCTTATTCTTACAACCACCGTGCAGGTTGCCGTCGAATCTCTCTGGCTTAAATTCGTTAACGTCGTCACCCCATAACTCAACGTCATGGTGCATTGCCACCACATCGATCCAAATGTTTGTACCGTTTGGAATTACTCGGCCGTTCACGTCAATGTCTCTCCGTGCTTGCCGTTGTGCGTTCGGCGCCGACGGATATAGCCGGAGAACCTCGTTCATAACCCAACTCATCTGCATAAGCATATATAATTATCGGAAGTTTAATTAGTTAAAAATTTAAACTACAAAATGTTAATGATACTGCCACGTACGTAGATTGGTAGTAATTTTCAGTTCGAAGATTATGCGGCACGTTTATAATTGGTCAGCGATGTCGTTGACTTTGATATATGGCCGTTACGAACTAGTATAAGACATAAATCTAAGTTTAATGTTAAATCCATCATTAAACTTATTTATGTCCTACTCTCTCAGTTTTATTTTTATTTTTATTTTATTTTCCCAGCTAATGCTACATTTATGTAACTATTGTAATTCAATAATATTATTATCTTTATTAATTTAATCAAACGTAGAACATACAATTTAATAGAAAAACTGTATTAAAATCATAAAAACACTTATTTTGTAACAATATTTTTCCTCTAGATAGACATTTAATTCGGACCGAAGTGTCTAGTGAGTATTGGATATAACAGATTGTATTAGCCTCATTAATTCGTCTGTTTCAAAGATAATGTGAAGTGTGAACACCCCAAATTTTACAGTCATTTTCGAACTTGTCCAAGTAAATAATGTATGCATGCATATAATATTATAATTAACCACGTGAATTCTTTTGTGTTTTTGTGTACTATGTTTGGTAACTAATTACCTTCTTTAGTCCGGCAAGTTTGTTATACTCAATCTTGGAATTTCCGATGACTTGCCTGATCTCTTCTCTGAGCGTGTCTTGCCACTCGGGATGCATCGCAAGAAGCATAAATGCCCACGTCAGCGCTAAACTCGTTGTCTCGACGCCGGCGAAGAAGAAAGTTTTGCATTCGTCCACAAGCTCCGCCGCTGTAAACTTCCCTTTATCAGCCTTAAGCAAAATTCCGAGAAGATCATGTTGGTCGTCTCCATCGACCAAAGAACTCATCCGTTCGTTTATGATCGACAAAAGGAGACTGTCGATCTCTTTACCTAACTCCTTCGCTTTAAGGGTTTGCTTGAAATCCAAAATGTCGCTAAATGGTAAGCCTAAATAGCGATTTGAGTGGAAGAGAGCTAGTTGCATGGCTCTTAATTTTTTGAGGAGTTGAGTTGCTTTCTCTCCCGTGACTCCGAAGCTTGTCTTAGCACTTATCTCACCCACTGTTCCTATGATCTCATTCTCCATGTCAAATTCGGGATTGCCGGAGTTTATCAGTATGGCCCACCGGTCCAACATGTTGGATGTTGATTCGACCATCATATTTGCCATATCCTATTATTTAAGACGAAAAAAAGTAATGTGAAGAAAAGAAACAACCTTTGATTCTAATTAATGAGTCTTATTACTAGTCTTTTCAACACCGAACTTGACATTTCTGTCATGGAAAGTTGCTGGCTCGTGCTTTTAAGAAAGGACTATAAAGTCTAAGTTGGTGAAGTAGATTGGTCACCCTATTAATTATATATCTTTGGATTCTTACACGAACTGAGAACTATAAAATCTAAGGTATAAACGTGTACATTATGATAAATATATGTGAAAGAGGTTAAATTCCATTTGATTATCTATTTTATTAATTAAATTTTTTTTTTAAAACATCAGGTTTAAACATGTTTAAGCTAAAGTAATAAAGTATGAATGTTTTTTATGATACCGTGTAAATGCGGTTAAGATAGGAAAAATGGTTATATGGTGATTACAAAATTAATATATTATCACTTTTATATTTTCTAATAAACGTTTTGATTGTTCGAAAGAGATGAGATGGTTCATAAATTTAGTAAGAGGGTATGAGATTCAAAAGCGATTAATGCATTAGAAAATGATTTGAAAAACGTTTTTATTTCCAATTATATATTCTTAGATTGAAATATTTTAAATAAACAAAGAAATATTTCATATTTTTTTATAGCTATTTTGATGAAGAAAAATTAACTTCAGTCATTTTTGACAAAAAATATTAATTCTACATATATTTACAAGATCTTTTCATCGTCCTAGAAGTACTCAAGTAAAAAAGATAAGACTAAAAGTGGTTTGACTATTAATTATTTATAATAACTATTAATTAAATTAAATACAAAATCAATATTTTAGAAAGAAAAAAATTATTAAACCATTAGTCTATGAAAATTGGAGGGAGTATATGTGTTTACCTTCAGATTAAGAGGGGAAAATGCAGGAGTAATGATGTGGCGATGACTTGCCCAATCATCACCTTCGACCATAACCAAACCATTACCAAACATTGGCTCTCTGTCTTTCTTAAAAACATTTGGCTTTCCCCAACTCTTCGCCAATACACCTTTCGACATAACACTCAAAAATTCAGGATCCGCCACGTACACGAACGGCTCTATGCCTAGCCAGTACACGAACACTTTCCCTGCATCACAGAACACGTAACCAATAATTATGTTATATAGTAATCCAAATGTTTGGTATATCGATTATAGAAATGTTGTTTCAGATTAGGAAGAAAATTATACCTTCGGTGAAACAGGCACAAATATTATCGTAACCTAATCTATCTTATATCTAGATAAATTATGGTCCAAATGTACCGTATTGTTGTTGCCAAAGAGCAAAATGTGGAAGCGCGATGGGATGTATGTCAT
Source organism: Sisymbrium irio (assembly GCA_000411075.1). Taxonomy (NCBI): domain Eukaryota; kingdom Viridiplantae; phylum Streptophyta; class Magnoliopsida; order Brassicales; family Brassicaceae; genus Sisymbrium; species Sisymbrium irio. The sequence continues at coordinate 176,073 of KE155658.1, read as the reverse complement.
GATTGATTATGGTGGAAGATTTGCTCTTCTCCGCTATTACCAAGGCTCTCTTTAGCTTCTTTATGTCGTTAAAGTTTCCTAATGGAAAACTAGTAGGTGGACCCACAAATCCGTTTTCTCTAAGCTTCCTCTGAGCTCGAACCGGCGATATCCAGCAACGCAGAAAAAGCTTCAAGAACATACGGCTAAGAACTATGACAAATATATTGAAGAACACGTACCAAAATCCAGACACGACAAGAAACTGATCCATCTCGAATATCTCTCCAAATATGTAAGAATATATATATAGATATATAGTATATATATATATATATCAGAATGTTTGCAGGTGAAACATGGGAATCAACCAAATGTGGTATTTATAGACAAACTCTTCTCAATCTTATAATATATTAGAATTACTGGATTTCATTTTATTTTGAGTTGTTAGTTTGTTACGTACCTATAACGTTTCTTTAACCACTTGTTGCGGTAGAGAGGGTGTCCCTTATAGCTTTCTTGGTTATCTTGAGCCATCGCATTAATTATTTCTCTCGTGACCAGCTGTGCCGAATTGATCACTCGAATTCTTAGAAACCATGGTCACCATCATTTCTACTTTTGGTCCTAATTAACGCTATTCCAACAAAAAAGATTTAAAAAACGTTTTCCAAAATTTGATGATTCATTTGTTTGGATCAATAATACTCTTTTACATATTATTAAATGAATTATATAATTTTTGCAGTAGTTGAAAACGATGCATTACGAAATACTAATAACTAATTATTAATGAATATATAGAAACGGTTAAACAACAAGTTAATAATATAAATATATTATATAATTATATAATACATAAAAAATATATTATTATAATATAATATAAAATAACTAATTTAACATAATTATTAATAAAAATCATTTATTTTTAATAATTTAGAAAACATTATGATTTCACTGAAAAAATTGTTTCTTTGATAAAAAAATTGTTAGATTTAGAAAATTTTAGTTTATACATTTATATATATAGTCTTAAATTTATCATATATTTCATAAAACTAATACCTAAATCATAAAATTTTAATTTATTACATTTCTGTGGTCAATTAGTTAACTTAGTTTATAAAATTTTAGGTAGAAATATAAAAGATATATAGAACAGTAAAAACTGTTTTGTTAACTGTTATCAAACATTAATAACTGCTACCACTCATACTCTCTCAGTTTTAAAATGTCGGTTTAAAAGCATGCACACATATTAAAAAATATTTAATTTGTTATTTTTCAAAAAATAAATACATCATTAATTATATATCTAAACGCAATTCAATTAATATTAAAACAATTTGAAGAATATAAATAATTATAAAATATAAAAAATCGTTAAATTTTGCATTAAAATTTGAAAACGACATTTTTTAAGAAACAAAAATAAATCTCTAAAACGACATATACTATAACACGAAAGAATTAAAATTGTGTTTTTAGATGATATTGAGAACACATTAAGTTAAAAGAAATTTGGATTTATTCACTTTTCTTGTATTCCAAAATTGATTGCTGAATGCAGGAAGCATGATAATAATACCAAGAGTTATTTTATTTTTTTGGCCTAACTGACGTGAGAAAATAATAACTGACGTGATAAAATTTACACGGAGTACACACCACTATCGAGATTACTGTCACACAAATACAGGTAAGCCGTGTGAGGGGTTAAAGGTAGCTTGTTTACTGAATCTCTCCACTATTGATTCAATGTGTTGGAAGTTCTCCCGCTTGCCCAATTCGTGAGCAGATTAGAAATTGTTGCACCGTGGACTCTGAAGTTTATTGATCTGTATCTTCCTCGTTACTAACTATTATTGCCGCCTATTCCTCCTGTGTATAAAATCACTCCAGACAGTCATTTACGTGAGTTGTCGAGATCCCAATTGGCGCAGAAAAATCTCTTTTCAACTGATTTCCTTTACAGACTCTATGATAGAAGCATGATTGTTGAAACATAGAAACTGTTAAAATGATAACAGACAATGCCGACTACATGCTTCAAGTGTTCAAAGAATTTTGTTTATTTAGTTATCTAGGACGAATTTATTCGGTTAACTTGCCTTGAAAGAAATCTTTCTTGATAACAAAAGACATTTTCAATTTTTGCTTCTTTGTCTGACAAATCTTAATCTCAACTTAACCGCAAACCTACTTCGACTTGAGTTTCCTTACTCTATCCTTAAACTCTTCCATCGTCTCCTTAGCCTTCATCACAGATATATTTCTGACCTCATCAATCCTCAAGGTCGTTTGTTTCCTCAACGCTGCTGCTTTTAACTTGGTTTTCATTTTCATGTCTTTGGCTTTGATGCTCATTCCATGAACTTGTTCTTTCAAGGCTGATATCAAAAGACGTATCTTCTCCATGATCGAGTAGATAAATTCTCTGGATTTCTCTCCTACGTCTTTCGCCATATTCTTGAGCTTAGCAACCAGATTTTCAGCTCTTTTCATAGTTCCTTCGACGGCATATCGCTTTCCTGCGTTCAACCAGGTAGACTTGGCTGTTGTCTGTTCATAGAGGTCACTGTCAACAACTACTTTTAAGCCATACTTCTCCCAACGTCCTCTGGCTTCTTTTAGAACTTTTGCTTGTTCTGTTGCTCTTCTCGCTTCATCCTCAGCCCAATCCCTGCAGAAAGAAAAGTCAAACTCGTAAAGTGACCTGAAGAGCAGACCTCTCCGAAGTTTGATTCGTCACATTCTTAATATAAAAGCTTTTTCGAGTTTTACTAATCAATGTAAATGGCCTGTGTTGTCAAACAAATATGAGTTTTCTCCTGCAACCCTCTTTTGCTGCTCGTTTGTGTTTGCTTGGCAAACAAAGAATAAATTTTAAGATGATATTTCCTATACCTGGCTCCGGATAAAGCGTTTCTTTCAACTTCAAGCTGATTTTGCAACCGGAGTATCTCTTGGTTCTCATCCTCCACTTGCTTTTGAAGTCTATCAAGCCTCTCCTTCTCATACGACATCTCTGCCTTGTTATTCACAATGCCCTGAAGTTGTTCCTCAAGCTTATTTCGTAACCTTGCAAGAGACTCCATTTCTGTTTCAATGGCCATGCGTTCTTTCTCCAATGCAAGAGTCTCTTCTTCTTTCTCAACTCTAAGCCTCGTCAGCTCCAACTTTGCTTCTTCAGCCAATTTCTCCACTGCATCTACTATTTCTTTTTCTCTTAAAAGCTCTTTCTCAAAGCTAGCGTTAATATCCTTCTCGACCTGAGCAACCAGCGCGTTCTGTGCAGAAACCACATTTTCAGCCATAGCCTCTGCTTCGATACGAGCTAGCTCCTCACTAACTACTTCAAAAGCTTCACCAATTGCAAGAGACACAGCTGTTTGGGCTTTTGTAACTGCTTTAGACGGCTGAAACAATCTGGTACGCCCTAGAACGACACATACCTTTCAAAAACTGAACTTGGTTGCAAAAAATTAACGATATGATTACTTAAAAAGCAAGAATCTCACTCACCGAAGGCATGTGCTATTATTCCATGTTCTCCAGCTGATAAGTCCGCTATAAGGGCAGGCCAGGCTTCTGGGTTTATTTGATCAATGTCTAGAAAACCAGAAAGTTGGTATAACTTCTGAAAAAGGAGAAGTGAGTTGTGTAAGATTTAGAACATTTTAATAACTAAATGTGGCAAAGGCGAAAGGAAGGAATAGAAAACGAACCTTGCTATCAGCTTCTGGAAGCTGTCGGAATTCCAAAGCCATCTTCCAGCTCACAAGATCCTGACGTGAAAGAGGACTGAAGAGAAAAAGAGATATAAGAAGAGTGGGTATCACATAGAAATGGCTAGAGTTTTCTTTATAGCATACATGCTTGGATGAAAATCAATAGCAGATCTACCTTTCTGGTGAGAACTTAAACTGACTGCTCTCAGCAGAAGGCATGTTGTGGTTAGAGAGTTTGCTTGAGATAAGTCCTGCTTCTGCCAAACCTATACTATCCAATGAAAATGAATAAAAAAAGACTAAATGTAGCCTTCACTGATTCACCTTGAATGTTAAAAACGTCCAATGATCACCTTGAATAAATGGAAAATCGGGATCTTCAGGTGTGATATCATCAAATGCAAGTTCAGTAACATTCTCTATGTACATGGCAGGATATACTTTTGATGCTGAGTTCCTGTAACCGATGAAGGTATAATCACGATGCGAGGCGGTCAAAAAATTTCACAATGTTTCAGTGAGAGAAAAACTTATAGTTACCTCGATAGAGTATTGCTTGCAGAAACCACCCAACGAGCGAATTCACGGCGTGTACATAAATCATAAGGCCGAGCATCAGATTCAATAACCTGAATATTAGATATCAGTTCTTAACACAGGAGAAAATTGCTACATTGCTAGATAGTTCAAAATAATGTTTGAAGTTAAAAGAAGTACCTTTAAAGCTTGTAAAGCTGCAAACATTTGACTTTGAACTGGATCAACAACTGTTGGAAAGATAGGTTCTAAGGGATTTACTTCTGGAACCGTGGAAGGAGCAGGTATCCCCGTGTAAGAGCGGGTTTTCTGCTTCTCCTTTGGGATTTCAGACGCACGTGTATCTACACCATCAAACTCTGCCGGGGATGTGTATCTCTTAGCTAGGCTTTCTGATGCTTTTTCCGCCTCGTGATCGGATTTTGACTCCACATCAATGTCATCCCGAGATAAAACTGGAGAATCTAAACTAACATCCAGAAAAGGGAACGCTTGTTAAACATATTGAGAGGCAAGATAATGAAGAAATTAACAGAACGCAGATGACATATAGGAAGTTACTCAATAGATGGTGTTCACATTCCCGTTTCTCGTGGTACAATCTATCAAAAACTTGGCATGTCGAATGTCTAAAGACGAAAAGAAGTTTAGAAAAAAAGTCCATGTCACTACCTCTATAGCTTTCCTTGTTATCTTGATCCATCGCGTTATTCATCTCATGACCAGTTGTACCAACTTGATCACTAGAAGTCTCAGCAACCATGGTCACCATCACTTCTACTTTTGGTCCTACAGTTGACTAAAACATGTTAGCTTCATGCTCAGGGCTAGTCAGAGAGACCGAATGAAGTTTAAAAGGTGCATACTTGAAACGTTCCTCTTGAAAGAAAGTGCTGCAAAAGCTAGCGCAGCAAAGAGAACTATTCCAGCCACTCCAGATAGCAAGGTTCCTGAAATAAAAAGTAATTCATCAATCCAAACTAAAAGCATAAATTAAAACAAAAGATTCGAATAAAAATTCAACCTTTAAACTCCATAGAGCTAAGGTCGAAACTCGAAAGCAGGAAAGTCCGTACCTTTAAACCAATTGTCACCGCGAGAATCAGCAGTCGACTCATCTTCACCAGAATCAGACCACCCACGAAAACGATCCGACCCGTTAGTCTCACCCGATTCTGCATTCCTCTGCGCAGCGCATGACATCTGGAGACGACGAGTTAGCTTCGCCATCTTTGGTCTCGCTGGAGCAGCTCTGGAAGTTCCGTAGTTGAGGGCAAACCTGAGCTGGAGAGAGCTAGCCGTCCATGTCGTCATCGCAGACGCCATGATTCAACAACAGTTTCGGAAAATCGCATGTAGTGTGTTTGATTTAGCAGATGATTATTACATTGTCTACTTGTTTTGTTCGTTGCTTCGTATACGAGACAGAGGAAAAGTAACACCAAATCTTCGATTAGTTACGGAAAAGTCCCTTCTATTATCTAATACTCGCAAAATTATGTCATTTATTTCTTTAAGCGTAATAACTTGTAATAACATTTCTTTTTGTCAGCCAACTATGTTATTAACATCTCTAATGGTACAATAAAACGAGAGAAAACAACAAAAAATGAAGAAAACCTATCTTTAATGGTACACTAAAATGAGGAAAAAATTGAGTTTTTGAATAATATTACACCAAATTTGAGAGAACACTATTCACATACTCATTTTGGTGTTGAACTTTTTTTATTTGCAAAATAATCCCTCAACTTTGACAAATCTTATTATATACATAAATAAAATAAGTTAACATTTATATGAAACTTTATATTTTCAAATATAATTATAAATATAAAATCAATTAAATATAAAACTTTAAATGCAATAATAATAAATATAAAGTACAAAATACAATAAAATAACAAATAATATCATTAAAATACTAATTAATACTAAAATTAAAATAATATATAGTACATGTCATTTTATGTAATTTTTATTTTATTAATATAATAAATGTTTAATTTTTAAAAAGTCATAAACTTTGATACAAATTTGAAAATTTGAAATAATTGGGTATAGTTTTTAATCTTACAAAAATAAATGGTGTTATTAGAAATAAATAAAAAATTTGATAAAAGGAATATACTTAAAATATTCTGTTTGAGAGAAAAAATGAGAGAATGGGTTGGAGTAAAACACAAACTTATTTTAGTATAATCTCATTTTGAGATAAAAATGAAGGAAACCATTGGAAATGGTCTTAGAGGAATAAAAATGAATAGAATTGATAATTTTTAAAAAGAATTTTAGAGTTATACCATTTTAGTAAATTAATATTTTTCTAAAATTTAATGGAAACCCCCACTGAAAAATATGGAAAAAACATAATTTCTGGAAATTGTTACTGTAATAAAACAAAAAGAGGATAACTCACCATATAAGAAATCTGTTCCACTAATTTTTTATTCTACTTATTTTGGCTGCAATTAAATTAACATTTTATCGAATGGTTATTCCTGTAGACTCCAAAGAATATTTAAAATTTCATTCCAAATATTATAGTGGAATATGCAGGAAAATGGAATATAATTAAAAATATTCATCAAAAAAAAATTATGAATATATGGAATGAAATGGAATAAAAATTTCCAATATTTCATTTATTTTTATCCTGTTCTCCGTAAAATATTTAATCTAGTTGCACTTTTTACTTTTACACCCCAAGTTAAACTTTTAAAACATTACTTGAACAACTCCATATATATATTCTATTTTTCTTTTTCATCTAGAATTATATTATGGATCCCTAGCTACCAGCAACTGTAAAGATCGATGAAGATCTAGAGTGAAAAACGATCACCTCAACTGAAATTTTACCAGTTTAAGCTTCACATTGGATCAGAGGCCTTCTTCCATCCTAAAAAAACCAAGTGGTTTGGTCACTGCTTTGATTTTAGGAATATTGTCAAGTAATTCAAGAAAAAAAAAAGTCACTGATAGTTTACTTATTTTGGTAAGACATCAACGACTTTTAGTAATTTTTTTTAATATTAAAAGTTTGATATGGTCTTTAAAAAGAATTTAATATTTTATCGTAATATTAAAAGGTACGAAACAGAAAATTCATACGTAAGTTTTTAACCAAATCATGATGATGCTCAACTATATAACCATAAATTTCAAGGTTGTGTTAATATTAAAAATTAGAATTATATATATATTATATATATTAAAAGTTAAAAAACACAGAAAATTTGTACTTTAGATAAAACAATCATGAGGATGCACAACAGTAACCCTAAAATCTCAACACTATTACGGTAATATTAAAAATAAGATAAATAGAAAAACAGAAAATTGGTATAGTTAAGAAATTTGATGATGCCCTAATGTATCTCCTCCTAATAATAACCGTGGTGGTAATTGTATTTGGGTAGACGTGAACAACCCCTCGGACAATTACATTCAGAATTAAGAAAAAATAAATGTGATGTCATAACGACATCGATCTCCAAGTTTAACATTCCCGTTTTAAAATGCATTGTAGTAACAAACAAATTATTAGTATGTATATATAGCTCCCGGTTTAGTACTGGTTCTAGTAAACCAGCTAAATACCAATTGTATATATAAGTTAAGTTGTACACTCTTTTACACTCAATCGGAAATATTATTCATTTGATCTTCTTCTTCGTTACACTCTGATATGGTATCAGAGCAACATCAAGCTCCATGAGTGTATCGTTGACGAAGCTCGCTTTCTTTCATCTGTTAAACTCGATTCTCCGATTCATCGAGTGTTTTCTTTCCTCTCTTTTTGCTTTGTTCTCTGCAATTTTTTGATTCGTTTGCTTTTTTGTATCATCGTCGATGTCTCGCGATTCTGTACCTCCGATGGATGAATCTCGTCGTTCTCCAGCTCCGGCACGTCAAACCTTTGACAGCTACGATAATCCTTACTACTTGCACACCGGTTTGCAGCTCGTCACGGATCGTTTGACAACTGGTGCCGATTTTCATTCTTGGAGGTGATCTGTTCAGATGGCACTGAATGTGCGTAATAAACTCGGATTCGTTACTGGTAAAGTACCTAAACCTCCCGATGATCATGTAGATGCAGGATCTTGGTCACGCTGTAACGATCTTGTAGCAACATGGCTTATGAACTCGGTTAGTAAGACTATATGTCAGAGTTTGCTGTATATTTCTACTGCTGAGGGTATATGGAAGAATCTTCTGAGTCGTTTTAAGCAAGATGATGCACCTCGAATTTATGAAATTGAGCAACGTCTTAGTGCTATTGTTCAAGGATCCATGGATGTCACTGCTTATTATACGGAACTCATCACTCTTTGGGAAGAATACAAGTCGTATGTTGAATTGCCTGTGTGCACATGTGGAAAATGTGAATGTGGTATTGTTACTCTTTGGGAGAAGCTTCAAGAACGTAGTAAGGTTACCAAGTTTCTTATGGGTCTCAATGACTGCTATGAACAAACTCGGCGTCATGTTCTTATGTTGAAACCTCTGCCTGACATGGAACATGCGTTTAATATCGTGGCTCAAGATGAGCGCCAGAAGAACTTGAAGCCTCCGACTCCTAATGATTCTGCCATTTTCTATACTCAGGGCCAGTGTTCTCAAGTCTCTCAGGGTTATTACTCGGTTCCAGAGTCTGGAGAAAGTTCCTTTGTGGCTGCTTATAATGGTCCTCGCTCTAAACGCCCTGTTTGTACACATTGCGGTATCACTGGTCATACTGTTAACAAATGTTATCAGATTTATGGCTATCCTCAGGGTTTTCGTCCATCCACTGGTTCTGGCTATCGTCCACCCACTGCTCCTGCAAATGGATATCGCCCTCCACAGTATTCATCTCCTCAGTTCTCCAATATGGGTCCTCGACCACCTGTGTCACGACCATTTCAGGCGTCTCCTCGGCCTTTTCAACCACCGCAGAAGTATTACAATAACAAAGACACTACTGTTGCTCAAGTCACTGCTGATTCTTCAGCATTTAGTGCTTCTGCCCCGGAGAACTCCATGGATCCTACCTTCCCTGATGAACAACATGTGGTAAACCAACTCAGTACTCAAGTTCATTCTCAAAAGCTTTCTGTTCCATCTACATCCTCGGTTACTTCTCATGGTGTGATGGATCCTCAATCTTCTGCTGGTATCATTCCTTTTCCCTCCTCTAGCCTTCGTTTTGAACAAAATCGTCTTACCTTTCAACATCAATGCTATTCCTCTTTGGTTGAAATTCTTCCAGCTGGTGCTTGGATAATAGATAGTGGAGCTACTAGTCATGTATGCTCTGATTTTAGCTTATTTTCAGATACTAGATCGGTTTCACATACTACTGTCACCTTACCAAATGGTACTAGGGAACTCATTAGTCATATAGGCACTGTGCATTTATCATCCGCTCTCATTCTTCATGATGTTTTGTTTGTTTCATCTTTCAAATTCAATCTTATTAGTGTCAGTACTTTGCTGTCTCATAGTATTGCTTCCGCTCACTTTTATCCTGATTTTTGCATCATTCAGGACCTTTCTCAGGCTTCGATGATTGGTAAGGGTAGACTCCTTCATCGTCTTTACATTCTCACGCATGATGACTTGGACACTTGTGCTTTCTGTGCTTCTTTGATATCCGATGAGACTTTGTGGCATCACCGTCTTGGACACCCATCCACTGACAAATTAAGAGAGGATTTTTAATTTTAATACACAAATTTTCTCCTATATTAATTAAGAGTTTATTTCATCAAGTAGTGAAATTACATGACAACAGCGACTGGAATATATATCCAGGAAAAAATATTCCGATACTCGACATATTAATAAAAATACAAAGTGTATACAATATAACAAAATCTAGAACTTAACTTTTGAAAAGTTCATCTTGAAATTTGCGTGTTAGCGGATACTTAAAGTGGCCGTACAATTAGAGGCAAACCGTAGCCGGGTCTAAGAGAGAGCATATACTTCGGAGAATGGTGATAACCGGGCGAAACCGAGATCTCGAACCGGGATAAAACCAACGACAAGACAATCTTGTACTCCATGGTGGTCAAGTTCCGACCGATACACATTCTCCCTCCGAATCCAAACGGCATAAAACCCATCTTATTCTTACAACCACCGTGCAAACTGCCGTCGAATCTCTCCGGCTTAAACTCGTTGACGTCGTCGCCCCATAACTCAGCGTCGTGGTGCATTGCCACCACATCGATCCAAATGTTTGTACCGTTAGGAATCACCCTGCCGTTCACTTCAATGTCTTTTCGGGCTTGTCGTTGTGCGTTCGGCGCCGGCGAATATAGCCGGAGAACTTCGTTCATCACCCAACTCATCTGCATAAATGTCGGAAGGTTTATTAGTTATTAATATTAAAGATTCAAGAGGTTGGTGATTTAATCAAGGAACTAAAATGTTATTTAATTAAGTATATCTAATGACGCTCGTGTCAAACGTTTTAGTCATGGATAAAAACAAAAAGGACTAGTACTATTCATTAATATGGATCGATACTGTCATGTGGCCGAGGTGGCAAGTCTATAATTTGTCAGCGCAGTCGTTGACTAGTATTGTATCAGGAGATACGCGCCCTCTCTACGCAGAGTATTTGATTTCTACGTGACCCTTGACTTTGACCACATTGATCAGATGTATGTTAATTCAGTTAAAATCTTTATTTTAATTTTTCTCGTTTTTTCGAAACCTTAAACTTATTTATGCACTATCAGTCTACGTCGTGCATTGAATAGTGTGAACATGCCAAATTGCACGGTGTGTGAACGCGTTCAAATACGTGATTTATGTATAGCATGCATATAATAAACCACGTGGACTATTGTGTGTACTATGTTTGGTAGCGTACCTTCTTTAGTCCGGCAAGTTTGTTATACTCGATCTCGGAATCTCCGATGACTTGTCTTATCTCGCTTCTAAGCGTGTCTTGCCACTCGGGATGAATTGCAAGAAGCATGAAGGTCCACGTCAGCGCTAAAGCAGTCGTCTCGTGGCCAGCGAAGAAGAACGTTTTGCATTCGTCTACAAGCTCCGTCGCCGTAAACTTCCCTTTATCGGCCTTGAGCAACATTCCGAGAAGATCATGATGGTCGTCGTCTCCTCTGGACAAAGATCTCTTCCGTTCATTTATGATCGACAAAAGGATACCGTCGATCTCTTTACCTAACTCCCTCGCCTTGAGGGTTTGCTTGAAAGCCAAAATGTTGCTAAATGGTACACCTACATAGCGATTTGAGTCGAAGAGAGCGAACTGCACCGCTCTTAAGTTTTTGAGGACTTGAGTTCCGTTTTCCCCCGTGACTCCGAAGCTTGTCTTAGCAATGATCTCACCTGCTGTTCCTATGATCTCGTTCTCCATGTCGAATTCGGGATTGCCTGAGTTTATTTGTATTGCCCATCGGTCCAACATGTTGGAGGTTGATTCCACCATCATATTTGACATTGCCTATTATTTAAGACGATCAATTAAAAGTAATGAGAAAAGGAGAATCAGTCTAGTATACGAAGCTTTGTTTAATTTGAACTAGTCTTAATTATATGATCTAGTCTTTTCAACACCACAAGACCAAGAAATTTCCATGTCATGGAAAATGGTGTCTCATGCTTTTAGGCAAGGAATATAAAGTCTAAATTGTTGAACTAAGATTAGTCACGCTACTAATTTTCTATCTTTTAGACTCTTACCAATGTAAATGATTTGACAAAAGAGTTTAATTTCTAATCATACCTTAAGATTGAGAGGGGAAAATGCAGGAGTGATGATGTGGCGATGTCGTGTCCAATCATCGCCTTCGACCATAACCAAACCAGTACCAAACATTGGCTCTCTGTCCTTCTTGAAAACATTTGGCTTTCCCCAGCTCTTCCCCAATACACCTTTCGACATAACACTCAAAAATTCAGGATCTGCCACGTAGACGAAAGGCTCGATGCCTAGCCAGTACACAAAAACTTTCCCTGCATTACATAACACAACCAATAATATATGTTAATAGCAATCCAAAAATGTTGGTAGCTAAACCGATTGTAGAAATGTTGTTTCAGATACCGGCTTATGAAGAAAAATATCCTTTTATGATTTGTGAAACATTCAACAAATAATATCAAAGACCGATACTAAATTTGAAAAAAGAATGGTCGAAATGTCTGAAGCTATATGAGAATTAAGAGATATTAATATATACCGTATTGTTGTTGCCAAAGAGCAAAATGTGGAAGCGCAGTGGAATGTATGTCATGGTTGATTATGGTGGACGATTTTCTCTTTTCCACCATTACCAAGGCCGTCTTTAGCTTCTTCATGTCGTTAAGGTTTCCTAATGGAAAACTAGGAGGTGGACCAGCAAACCCGTTTGCTCTAAGCTTCTTTTGAGCTCGAACTGGCATTATCCAGCAACGCAGAAAGAGCTTCAAGAACATAAGGCTAAGAACTACGACGATAACATTGAAGAACATGTGAAATAATCGGGACGCGTCAAGAAGCTGATCCATCTCGGATATCAATATTTAATAATATATGTATATATGTCGATATATATTTGTGTCTGTGTGTGGGTGTATTATCGTTAAGAATATATATGCGTAAGTGACTTTTGGTGCAATACTGGATATTGTACTCAAAATGTTTGCAGGTGAAACATGGGAATCAACCAAATGAGGTATTTATAGATGTTTTCTAGGTTCGGGTGTAGAAGAATGTCAGACTTGGACCAACAACGAACCTCTCTTCTCTTTTTTAATTTATTATATTGTTAGATTTTATTTTATGTTGTTACATAACAACGTTTCTTTACCATTTTCTGGTCAAACATCATCGGCATTTTGCCTTCCTGTCTTTTTCCTTTTGTAGAGTTTTTTTGTTGTTGTTGCCTAGCTAGTTTCTTCGGCTGCTTTTTTGAATAATGAAAGTTATGTGAATGTATATAAATATGGATGTTTTATTTTAAATCCTTAAAGGTAAAATGTTTTCATCTAGATAAATTATTTACTAAAGGAAAAAAGAATAATTTACTTAGGTTATAAATCCATAGGTAATGACGGAAAAAAATCCATAGGTAGTAGGTGCTACGTTTTAATTAGTATTATTTTTTTTGTCATCCTACTGCGTTTTAATTAAAACACTAAACTAGCTGATTTCTTTAGACAAATGCCAATTTGTTCATCTAATTATCTAATCACACGTTTTGTCATTTTGTCATTTTAGTGTTATATATATGTTTTTTTCTTTTTGCTTTTCATCTTTTTTTTTCATTTTGTTTTATGATTTATGTTTTCATTTGTCTTTATCTCACATAAATATATATTATTACTATGCTAAGAACCGTAACATCTTTTTTATTACATCTTTTAAACTTTTTTTTTTTGGCCAAAAAAACTCATCTCTTTTAGCTTAAAGAGAATTTACCCCTAAATTCTTTTTTTCTAAGTTATTCAGCAAATTTCAGTTTTCATTTTTACTTTTCCCTTAATTTTCTAGAGTTTTATTTTATATAAATCTCCTTTCATTTAGTAGAAATAATATTTATAATTTTAATTTCTGATTAATGATCTCAATTATTATCACCAAAAAGAAACTTCAGTAACCGAGGAAGCCATCTTGTTTATAGGTAAAAACAAATTATGGTAATTAATTATCTTTAATTTGTTGATGAAGTTAAAGATGGAACTATACATTTCGGAACATATTAATAAGCAACTATCGCATTTCACAAATTGTTGGTATCGTTTGAGAACACAACATCAATTTTTGTCATAATTAGAAAAATTAGAATGCTATTGTAAGGTAAGCAAAAAAGTTAATATTAATGATAAGAAATTATCTTAGTTATGTTTGTGTAATATGATGCTTTAATCTATCAAAATTTGTTAACTTTGTACTAATCCAATTTAAATACGAAAACTATATTTTATTACTTTATGGAATACTAAGGTTACAACGTTTTACTGCGTTCTAGCACAAGCTTTTCCTTTGACAAAAATGTGGATCATAGATTTATTTAGTTAAAGTAAAAGGGAAAAGGCAAAGTTTAAGATGTTGCATTTAGATTTAAAAGCCGGTTAATGAAAAGTAGTATCACTTGGTTTCTAGTTCCAATCTAGTTCCAAGCCCAACATAAAATTACGCGTTCAATCACAATCAAATGAGATTGTACATGTGAAATCATCTACTTTTAGACCCAATATGTGAAATCGATCACTTTCATCACTCCCTATTCATTGCTAATTGTAATAGTGACAAAAAGTCTTCATATGCTCTAACAGTTTAATGTGAAACCCTTAGGCTTGAATCTGTTAGCCCAACATATCCATCAATTTCTTGTAGAAATCACATCAATAGACCTACAATATATATTATTTAAACCACGTAACATTGCCCAAAAAAAAACAAACCACGTAACATTGAAATATCTGGATTGGACCGGTGGGTCTCTTTATCAGCAAGACAGCTTCGTCTTTTGTCCTTTTCCAATTTTTGGAGTTTCAGTTTGTTTAAGAGAGGCACATGTGCGCTATATAGTAGTAAAACAAAAACTAGTAGTAAAGAGAGTACTAATAGTCAAACGTTTCGCGTATGAACGAACTACGAACAATATTTTTTAATCACACGCGTAAAGCTGTTACGACTTGTGCAAAGAACACAAGATATGACAAATACGAAGTTTAGGGTCCTCTTTAAACAGCCATTTTTTATTTGGGGGGCTTAATTTTACTCTTTAAACAGTCTTGTTTTCTACATAACAAATAATATTTTAACTTGTTGGTTCTTATCACAGATTCCATTTTCGTCCGTCTACATGTATAGTCTGATCTTCAGATATATACGTGCTAATACCATGTCACACCATTGACACCAATATTATAGCACAAGGAGTGCTGAAAAACTAGTATCATTGATTATTTGAAAGCTTTAAGTCAGCTCTGAACATAACATATGCGCACATGAGACAATATATTTTATCTTTGGATTCTAGATGCTAGGTGTTAAGAGTACCGTCCACTAACACTTAACTAGTCAATGTCTAAACATTCAATCACTTAGTCCTTTTCTAATTAACGGACTAGCGAACAAGATAAATCGGCGACATAAATTGTCGATAGATTAATTAGATTCCATCCACAGAAATCTCATGTGAATGCAAGCAACTACATGGTGGTTGTTTGTTTAGGTTCTTGAGGCCTGTCTATGTTTATGGGTCCACCAGCCTTTAATCCCATGGATTCACCGTTTCCTCATTTAAGATTGAACCGCGTAGATTGATTCGAGCTAGTGAGCTTAAGCACCCAACAACATTAACAATTTCATCTCAACAACGACTTTAAATTAGACCATTAGATATGCCAAAACAAACTTAGCTTTGACTTTGTATCAAACTTAGCTTTGACTTTTTAAAAACTTTAAACAAACACTTCAAACTCAAACTCATCAATGGTCATATTTGACTTTCCTAAAACACCATTGTCAAATGCAATCATATTCATAAAGCTATTTTTGTAACATTATCGTGCGCAAATAGAATCTAAAAGTCCCATTGGAACACTTCTTTGACAAAAAACCACTTTTGCCAATTTTACGTACTTTTGATTATATGGTAATTAGAGAATATTACTAACCAATTTAGGTCCTTGATGCGTGCAGCAGAGGTAACTATAACCCAAATAACTCTTTTAGCTCATGAATATGACATAATCACCCTTTCAAATTTATATAGATATACTGATAATACACGAATAGAGAATACTTGTATTCTTTAAAACATTTTAGAAGATTGTTTATGAAAACATAAAAAACTTTAGACTTAGTTGACAGAAATAGCACGACAACCATACAAATTTAAACGATATCCTAATAAAAGTAGGAAAAGCTTTAGTTATAAAATATAGAAAATAAGAAAATTCAATAGTTATGCCAAAAATATACCCTATATTCTGTAGAGTAATGATATAAAAAGAACATAAATATTAATAATAGCTCAACACTTTTAAAAATTATATAAGAGAAGTGTAAATTTCAAAGCTATAGCAAATAAAAAAATGAAAAAAAAAAAGAAACCAACCAGAAATATGTGGTGGACGTACGTAGTATAAATGTGGTCATTGATCAATACAAAACAACACATGTATTAAAAAGAGCAAAAGAGACACATACAAAATCAAAACGATAAAGTTTTGGAATTGCATCACGCATTGCATAATAACCCCAAATTCTAGTATTGCCAGTATAGTACAAATCATTGGCAGGAAAGTTATTTATCTCGTGTGATTATATGTCACCGAGGGCAATTGTGTAAATTCAAAGTTCGGTTGCATGTTCACTGCTCCGAGTCTCAGAGAATCAAAGAGTAGTTGGCGAATTTATAATTAAGATCTTCCGGTTTGTATCGTTATTTAAATCTCTACAAATCCAGGAACAAGTCAAACTCTATATGCTACAATAAAAGCACATTAGCCATATTAGTCATATTATATGTTCCTAAAGTTCTCTCAACTCAAACCATAACCAAAGTAATCGTTCCGGCCGGTGTGTATATTCTATAACCCATAACTTATTACGTATACGTTGTCTCCTTCTACGTTTGGCCACGTGGGTCACGTTACAAAAAGGAGTTTCCATTCTGTACAACGGATATATAAACTAGTTTAATTTGATTTCCACATTTGTTACATAATGAAATATACCATATTAAAAATCTCCATCTACATTTTGCAGCTACATGAGACACCTACGTGATTCTCCCAATTCAAAACAGGTGCATTTTTCTTATAACTGGACTGTACATGTTCGAGAAACTGCGATTACATGGATCATATAGATCATATAGTAAAATGGAAGCAAGGATGTAGGAAATTAGAGTGTGTTCATTTCACAAAGCAAAAAATTTCTATATACACATAAACCTAGCTAATTTATTACGGATATGTTACGAGTATATTAGAGTAGAAGATCACAACAAATATGTTATATTTCTTTCATTTTAGTAAATCTTTTTTCCTTTCAAAATAGCAGTAAAATGTTTTGAATTTACAATTTGGAAAATAGATAATCAAACGTGAGAGTTAGCAATACCTCGTACATTAGCATATATACTGTTACTTTTTTTCATAGAAATACATTTGGTTGTGATGAGCTTTTTTAAACAACATTACCCAAAAAAATTAATTTTAAAAAAAAAAAAAATTACACACAAAAGACATCGTAACTATGTAAATCACATACTGATTATTAAAAATTAATTTTATAGGTTCATCATGTTAGATACCAAAAGACAAAAGTAAATTTTTGCGCCATTATATATAACTTATGTAGTTATGTAAGGCTAACACCATTAACATGTAAGGCTAACACCATTAACTTAAGCGGAAAACATTCATACAGTAAGCTGTTTCTTAGTTTGTCAAGAGACAAGAAATATACCAAGAAGAATGATGAACACAAGCAGTCTAGTTAATTTAAATCATACACACAATTGAATGCAAGTCAGAGGAATATATAGATGATATGACTAATATATAATTTGGAATGAGTTGAAAGTTATAATAGGAAAGAATCTAATGATCGATAAAGAATCACAGAAGGAAATCATTGTTGTTGTGAATTTCTTTTCTAAACAGTGTATAAATTCATAATTGAGAAAATTTAACAAGATAGCAATGACAATATTTTATCAGTTAACTGATAACCCAAAATCATATTAGACACATTTAGAATTATCAAATCCATCAACAATATCTTCATTAATTGTAATGTCCAAAATGAGTTTATTTTTTAACTTACCATTATAAGAGTCATTAAATTGATAGGTAAAATATTTTATGTTAAACTTCAATCTTGATTGTACACAACATGACGTGAATCTTCAAGAGTAAGTGACTCTGATAATACAATATGTAACATATATAAAAGAAAAATTAAAAGTAGAAGATATTTTAAAGTTTTTTCACTCATGATAGATATTGATAACGGGAAGCGTCAAAGTTATCGAAATGGTTCTAAAATGCAAGGAAAACATTAAGATGTTCAAAAATGATATACTTGATCCAAGAGCTTTGTATGTAGTCTTAATCTTCTCGTTTTCTAATTATCATAGAAATCTAAAACTAAAAATAAAAATTAATTTTAAAAGCTCCTTTCCTCCAACCCCCCTCCCTCGTATTTCTGCTCTAAAGAATGATACAAAATCCATAATCAATTAACAAAACAAAAATTCATATATATTTATATTGTATTTAATTATCACATTATCTTATTTACCACCTCTTCGACTTTAATAAAAATATTTTTTAATAGAATTTTTTTCACATATTTTATTAAATCTTGTATATTATACAACAAACACATGTGTTCTCAGTGATTATTTCAATATTCATATATATTTATATTATATTGTATATGTAATTATCATATTATATTGTTCAATTTTTCTTTTGGTTTAAATATATAACACTTTTTTATTGTTTTTACAGTTAATTCTTCTTAAAATTACTGTTTAAATATATGTAATATATAACACTTCTTGCCGTTTAAATATATGTAATTATTATATTACCGTTAATTCTTCTTAAAATTAATCAACATGCTTTTTATATCTTTTTCACTGAGATCATTTTATTTTGCTTTCTTATATTTCATATTTTCTATTATTTTTATGTCTTTTCTCTGTGTTATTTATCTTCATCTAAATCTTTTTTTTTCTTTTTTATCATATTTTTTTGGCATTGCTAATAT
>KE155658.1:127285-142875 GCA_000411075.1 Sisymbrium irio | reverse complement strand
CGGGAAGTCATTCGCGGTACCTTGTGAGTGAGGCCAAAACACGGGGAACAGTCATGTGGTGATTGCAGGGTCAGTATATCATGACTTTCGAATCTCCCGGCTAACGAACCGACCATCGGACAGGGGTGGGTCCAATGGGGCTGATGAGAGGATATGTGGGCCTAGTGAGAGGCCCAATGATCCTACTGAGAGGACATGTGGGCCCACCGGGAGGGGCGGTCGAGGAGTTATAAGTGGTATCAGAGCTGGTTAGCCATCCCACTGTTGACCTGGGAGGCATATTGGGACTGGTTGGGTTTGCAACGAGGATGTTGCGTGCTTGAGTGGAGGTGAATTGTAACATCCCGATTTCTGGTATATGGAAATTTATGTGGAAAGGTTAAAAAAGAATTGATTTGGCTACCTATGTCACCAAAGTGCACTTACCTTTTTGGTTGCACATCCAGAAAAAATAACAGAGTTAAGCATGCTTGAGCTGGAGTACTCAAAGGATGGGTGACCTACCGGGAAGTCTTTCGAGGTACCGTGTGAGTGAGGGAAAAACACGGAGAACGGTCATGTGGTGATTGCAGGGTCAGTATATCATGACTTTCGAATGTCCCGGCTAACGAACCGATCGTCGGATAGGGGTGGGTCCAATGGGCCTGATGAGAGGACATATGGGCATAGTGAGAGGCCCAATGGGCCTACTGAGTGGACATGTGGGCCCACCGGAAGGGGCGGTCGGGGCTTTATACTTTAATCTTCTTGAGTTTCTTCTTCTTCAAGAACTGATTCCTTATAAGCCTTGAGGCGTCCAACTATGTCGTCAAAACTTATTGTGTTAAGGTCTAACATCTGTTCTATTGAGGCTACAATGAAGATGTATTTCTTTCGAGGTAGACATTGTAAAAACTTCTTTACTAGTTTTGATTCTTCCATGACAGTTCCCAAGGCAACAAATTCATCAATGAATTCAACAAATTCATCAACAAATTCATCAATGAATTCATCAACAAATTCATCAATGAATTCATCAATGAAGCTCAGTTAATGTTCCAATGAATTCATCAATGCTTTCTGAATCTTTCATTCTTAGCCTGTCAAACTATGTTATTAGGGTTTGTAGTCTAGCTTCACGAACTCGATCTGCTCCCACATATCTCACTTTAATTACTTCCCAGATTTTCTTTGCAGTATCTAATTCTCTAACTTGTAAGATCAAGCTTTCAGGTATTGATTGGAAAAGTAGTCCTACTGCCAGATCATTCTTCTCTACATCCATCAACCATGCTTCAATGGTCTCCCAAACCTTATGAATCTTGAGGGTTTGTCTCATCCTCATCGCCCACACCGTGTAGTTAGTTGCGTTTAGCATCAGGCATGATATAGACGACGAGCCTCCTCCTTCTATTTCTTTTCTCATTTTTGTGTTTTATTATCTCTTTGTGTCACTTTTTTTCTTGGTTAATTAGGCGGATTATATTAGAAAGGCCAATGAAGAGCCTATGAAAACAAAGTCATACCATACAAGGCCTGAGAAACAAACACAGCCCATTATAACCACACTTATACAACCTTCAATTCACATGAATGGGAGAGTAAAACCTGCAACCATTGCTCGTTTACAAACAATAATCAAAATCTGTAATAACCCCACATCAAATTCCAAACCACACTAAGGCAAGAATCTGCTTCAAACACCACATAAAATCAGTCTGGATCCCCTGACTCGACATACAATTGGTGCAGAGAAGAGGAGAAATCTAAGGCAGAAGAAACCAATAGCTGGAGGACTCTTAACCTTGTCGGAAAAGCCACAAGACCATAATGATAACGCCGAAATATGTCTTTGAACCGGAATAATCCAAACTCGTGAACCAGAGTAAATCCTCATCACGGAAAGAGCTCAAAGCCAAGAGGTAGAAAAAAACCACCCACCATAACTGCAACCAAGAACCTCAAACCAATCGCAACCCAATTCTGGAACTATACAGTACAATCTCCATAACGTTACCAGGTAGTCTCGCACATACTTCAACAAAATAACCAACAACGCCAAAAGAGAGGAATAAAATAGCCAAAAAAACCGGAAACTGAACCCAACATATTAAAGGCATACCAATTCCCTAATGTTGTAAGGTAAACTAAAGCCAGCACGACCTATACAATTCAAATCGAGAGCAAAGCTAAAACGAAAGAAGCACTAAAACACTAAAGCCGGCGAAAATGACAATCATAAACGATTCCGTTTGCTAAAATGTTATAACCGCTAGAATCAGAATTGACCCAACCCATCAAAGCGCCTCACAAGCCAAATCCAAAGAAAAACTCAGATACAAAAAAAAAGATACAAACAAAACTCAATAAACAACGAAAGAAGATAAGGATAATCACTAGGCAAGAAGCTATAAAACCAAATTTATGAAAGAAACTCTGAAAGATCACAACAAAGATCATAACTTCCAAACTAAAAGAGAACGACAAATCTTCAAGAAAAAGCAATGAAGAAAAGGGAAGAGATCAGCGGTGGCGCTAAAGAAACCACTATGTGTTGGCTAAGGGAGAAGAATCAGCCGTTAACCAGAGACAAAGGGAGAGTGGACGAAGGAGAGAGAAGGGAGAAAAAAAAATTTAACTCGTTTTGGAGTTTATTTGAGTCAGTCATGACTATCTCTTTGTTACTATCTCACTTTTTATTTTCCAGTATTTCTCTCTTTTTACGTATAACTTCCATATTTTCTTTTTCTCTTTAATACAAAGATTTAAACCAAAATATATATTTAAATATTTTTTAATTAGTATATTATATTATTTATCTCCTCTTTAACTTTAACGTAACCGTAAATTATTTTTTAGTTACAAAATTCTTATAAATTTCAGTGATTGAATATCTAAAACTTATATATTATAAAATTTTCATTTTAATAATCACATATTTTTATTTCGTTATTTCACATGATTTAAATGTATAACATTGTCTCATGGTTTTCCCACATCTACGTAAGATTGAAACCACATCTCTTTACTAACACTCTTTACAATGGTAGGCTTTGGGGACAGCTGGATGAGACATTTGTCTATGGCCTCCAAAATTTTAATGTTTAATGTATATAAAAAATAACTTCTATTTTATAAAGAGAAAAAATTTAAGTCTCTAAAATTTATATTCTTACTAAATTATTTATAACTCTTGAATGTTCAGGACCGGCCTTTAGGACGCCCACGAATTATCAACTGGAAACTGCGACTTCCAATTTCCATTTAAGAATGTACACCGTAGAAACTTTATATAATTTAATTTCTTACATATATATATATATATTAATTTATTTGAAATGACAATATTTCTGTATTTTTGATTAAGTTTAATTTCTTACCATATTTAGTTTTCTCCTTTCTAAACGAGAAAAAAAGATAGTACTCATAATAAATTTTGATTATACTGATACACTAAAATATAGCGCTACTAAAATATGTCATTTGTATAACAATTAATTTTCCGGTCAGTTCGATGTAGCAAGAGAGCTGTGTATCATTGGTGAAACGACACGATGAATGCTGGATTAATTATAGTGAACAACTAACTACATCATGTGACCAAATTGTACATATGCCATTGGAGAAGTTGTTGGGGACATGGAAGTTTTGTTTTTGTCAAGAGAACATGGAAACTTTTAGCTGTTCAAAAGAACCAAAACATTAAATCTCTTAATTCTAAATTGACACGTAACAAAGAATTTGTAGTAAATAAAGGCTATTCACATTTTCTACATAAAACAAAATAAAAATTTGTACTGGTGACGAAAATGACAGTATTTTAATTAAAAAAATAGATACATGCAAAACAGACAGTAGCTTCGAAACTGGTTTGGCTTTTCTGTTAAAAAAACTGGCTTGGCTTCTGGAACATGAGAATTTTAAAACTGCGTTAACAAAATATATTCTAATACATAATAATATGTTACATTTATATACAATTGTAGGAGAGAATAATGGAAAACAGTTTTGTACGTACCGTTAATGAGAATTAAACAACGCATTGATATAATTAATCATATCTCAGTTATCATTATTGGATATAAGGGCTAGTCTTATGCGTTGCATGCATGAATTGCAATTTATATAACAAACAGGAATATTTTTAATTGTAAATATATACTGAAGTTTTTTTCATTTTTTTCATTTTTCGTTCAAATAGTTACATTTCTTTGCTATTTTATTTTTTTATATAAAATCACATATATAAACTTATTAGTAATAAAATAATTACTTAAAAATATATTTTGTAGTTGTATTTTAAAAATATTTTAGAGTATTTTATATTATATAAGATACTTTTTTCCTTTCAACCCAAATTGATTTCAATCATCAAATTTTGTATTTACTTATTTATTTTTTAGCATAAAATTTTTAGAAATAAATAAGTTGATTTCTATAAAATGGATATATTTTCATTCAACAAGCTAAAAATGTCATATTATTCCCTTTTATATTATTCCCTTTTAAAAGCATTTTGTTGTAATTAGTTTGCAATACATTGATAATAAAGTTTTAACTACACATTATATTTGAAAAGATAGTATTTCATATAAATATTAAATTATTTTATTTAGATATAAAAAGATTCGTTAAAATTAGGGGTGTCAAAACGGGTCAACCCGACCCGTGACCCTAACGGGTTGGATGCTAACGGGTCATGGGTCAACCTGTCACCCATTTGTTAATGGGTCGGGTCAACCCGTGACCCGTTAACAAACAGGTCAATCTGATCCGTAATCTGAAACCCGTTAAAATCAAAAAATATTTTTTTTTATTATTTATTAAATTTTGTAAAATTATATTTTCTAAAATCGCAATATCACATTTTCCGGAAAAAACTGCAAATAACATTTTCTCGCCAAAGACCTCAAAATTACATTTTGCTAACAAAACCGCAAATCATATTTTTCCGCCAAAACCGCAAAATTATATTTTTCCCGTCAAAACCGCAAAATCATATTTTTCCGCCAAAACCGCAAAATCACATTTTCCCGCCAAAAACGTAAAATCACATTTTTCCGCCAAAACCGCAAAATCACATTTTCCCGCCAAAACCGCAAAATCAAAATATTAAATTATTTTATTTAGATATAAAAAGATTCGTTAAAAACTTAAAATTAAGAATTACTTTGCAAATAAAAAGATTTGAACACGTAAATGATTCTGTGAATAATATTTTCTTAAATTTGGTATAATACTGTTCAAAAATTTAGTTTTTTCCTCATTTTAGTGTAGCATTAGAGAGAATTTTTTCTCATTTTTTGGTGTTTTTCTTTATTTTATTGTATAATTGAAAATGCTCTTAAATTGTCATATGAAACAACCATTGTCTTTTTTTCATAACTAATGTTTGTGTTCTTTTTATAGGGTTATGACTTTGACATCAAATATTGTTTAAACATTTTAGTCGAAATTTTCAGGGTTAAAATACATTTTAGGCATTATTTTGTGTTCTACAACTGATTCTATTGAAATATAATCTATTGCTTTTATTTTCTTAATTTAAATAAATGGAAACATCTGTTAGTTATGAAATTAATTAATTAGATGGTCATTGCAAAGTTTGTATCTAGAAAAAATCTGAAAATATCATATAAGAATGAAATTTAAAATTATTTTCATATTTCATTCATGACTTATATGTATTAAAACAAAATTTTGGAGGAAATAAATATAAATTTTATATAACATATATAAGAGTAAAAATAATGACATGTGCCTAACTTTGAATAACACATGAAAGTCTCTCATAATTAATCTCTAGAGAAAGCCATGAATTTTTGTTTTTAATTATTTTTTTAGATAATTTCAATTAGTATTTTGTGAACAACTAGTGTCTAAAGTTCAGCACCAAGTCACCAAAAACATGTTACTATTTGGAAGAGCTTGATCAACAAACCATGGCCTGCAGGCCACTAAACATCTCTACTAGAAGATCCTCAAAGGGCCCTTTTCTGAAAAAAAATTCCTATTAAGATTGACTCTGTGGCAAATCTTGTATCCAAGAGTGATAGCACTCTAGCACAAATAAATATCCACTATCACTTGCCTTCACAACAATTTTCTTAGGGAAACTTCATCATGCACCAAACATATAAACATTCTTCCTAGAGATATGTCGGCTTGGCAACCCCAACAAGCTGGATAATAGTTTTAATAAAAAATATACAAATCTAAATTTTAAGATTTTGAATTAAAATTTAAAGTATTTTAATAAATTTATAATATTTTAATTTAATTAAAATAATTTTAAATAGGTTAAAAATAAATTATTTTAAATCCTCTCAAATATATAATTATTTAATTAATATATTTCTAGATAAAAAAATAATAAGGAGTCGTGATTTTTCTTTTTCTTTAGGTTAAGAAAGTTTCTCTGTGGAAAATTCATAGTACACTACAAAGTTTGGCAAACTCTTCCAGTCTACACGTTCAAAGTCTTTGCCACCAATTAGGGGTTTCTATTTCATTTTCAAGAAAAAATATTTTTAGGTAAATGAATTTTTTTTGTTACAATTGCTTTTAGAAAATGTGTTTTCATTTTTCAAAAAAAATATTCTTCACAAGTGATTTTTTTGACAAAAAAAATTCAAAAAAACTTAACATATAATATCGCATATTTTCTGATTTCTACAATGTTATATATATTCAAGTAATAAAATATGGATGTGAAAATAGAAACCCGTAACTAACATTATAAATATTTTAATAAAAAAAAGCTATCACCTCAATTTGGTGATAGATTCATAAATATATGATTTATTAAAATATTGAAACATAAACAGAACCTAGTTATATATGGGTCATTTTTTCCAAAAATTAGTCTGAAGCCCTTCTATAGATCAGGATTTACCCTGAGTCAAAAAATAATAATGTTAAATGAAAAAACATAAATAAACGCACGATATAAAAGCTTACGCACGACTTAGTATAGACTTCATCAAGACGTACATTGTTTCTTTGTCTATCTATTTAATATTAAGTAAAGAATACTAAATAGTCCACAATAATTATGACCCTATGGGGAAGATGGTTCCATGCCAGATTTTAGGAAAAGTGTGTCAAGGTTTCACATCTCGACTTTGACAGCATAATTTCCGCCTCTGACAACGGAATTAGAATTGCCAAGTCAAAATTTCTACAGTATTTACTTTTCTATTGAGATCAAAATTTGTTAAATAATGAAGGATTTGGGGTTGGACCAATTTTTTCTAATATTTTATAATACTAAGCATTTCATCTACTAGGAATCAAACTAGGAGCATAGCAGAAACAATATTTGCGTTTAACTACTAATCAAACTACATCTAGTGGTTAAATGTTTTTTTTTTGCAATAAAAATTGAAGAGAGTTAATATACAGGCCAAATTTAATATTTTCTGGATTTTTTCTATTAGACTTCCGAAAATGTCTTTGGTCTGTCCTTAGATACTATAATAAGCTACTATACTATATATTTTGTCACATAATATTCCTTTTATCTTAGTTAAAATCGCAATTATAATGCAAATAGTATCTTTAATCTAGTTTTGTATTTTAAGAGTAAAGAAATATCTATAGACATTTTCAAACGTATAGAATCAATCAGAGATACATTTGTTTCGTTACTTGAATTTAACTATTGGTGTATTTTTAAAAAAATTAATACAACTACGACTCTTCAGTGCCGCCACGTAACTCTCATTGGTGTTTCATTTTTCTACAGTATTGTCGTTACTCTTTGAAATTAGGGAAAAATATTAAAGTTTCCAAGAAATTTAAAAATTCATGTAACGATATATTACGTCCCCTCTATAAATAGGCTATTGCTCCAACACATATAACCACACCCCAAACAACATCTCCTCTTCGTTTAGACGAATTTTCTTGCAGCATTTTTCTTTTGTTTCTCTCTTTGGGTGATCTCCATCTCACAACATGGCTCTGAAAACTCTCTTTGTTGTTTCTATGCTTCTCCTTCCCGTCTATTTTCAAACAACACTTGGTAAGTTTCATGGCAAATTAGTAATTGTTTTATACTTTCTCACTAGTATATCTTAAGTATCTACGAGTATATATACAACCTAGATGATTTCAGTTTACTATTTTGAATTGGCTGGAAAACGTGTATAGATCACTTCCAACTTCCCAAGAGTATATACGAATGTATATTTGTGATTAAAGAAAAAACGATTGGCATTAAACTCGTAGGGCACGAAGTCAAGTGCGAGAATCTGGACAAAGACACGTGTGCATTCGCGGTCTCGTCGACTGGTAAACGCTGCGTTTTGGAGAAGAGTGTGAGGAGAAGTGGGATCGAGGCGTACACGTGTCGATCATCGGAGATTGAAGCAGACAAGATCACAAACATTATTGAGTCAGATGAATGCATCAAAGCGTGTGGTCTAGACCGAAAATCTTTGGGTATATCTTCAGATGCATTGTTGGAATCCCGGTTTACTCAGAAACTCTGCTCGGTTAAATGCTTAACCCAATGCCCTAACGTCGTCGATCTCTTCTTCAATCTTGCTGCTGGCGAAGGTAAGGTGTTGTGAGACCGGTTCGGTTAAAAACTACACTTTGTGTCTAATATAGAGTTCGGTTTAATCTCTTTTTTGTTTGGTTTATATAATAGGAGTATATTTGCCAAAGCTATGTGAATCACAAGAAGGGAAATCAAGAAGGGCAATGTCGGAGATTAGGAGCTCAGGAACTGTAATGGACACTCTTGGACCGGTTGGGCCAGTCAGGTTGGGTGAGATGGCTCCAGTGCCGGCATCTTCACCAGAGTACACGCCTTCAGTGCCAGCATCTTCACCAGGGTCATACATGCCTTCAGTGCCAGCATATTCACCGGGATCGTACATGCCTTCCTTGCTGGTATCTTCACCGGGATCGTACATGCCTTCCGTGCCGGCATCTTCACCAGAGTACACGCCTCCCGTGTCGGCATCTTCACCAGAGTACATGTTTCCCGTGCCGGCATCTTCACCAGAGTACATACCTTCCGTGCCAGCACCTTCGCCGTATTAATTATGGCAAGCGAGTCTAGAGAGAAGACTTACCATGTCTCATGAGATTCCCAAAAGAATAATTAAGAACTTTATGTTTAGATCGATGGTTTTATTACATCGTTAAATGATATAGTTATATATACATACACATTTCATAAAACATACCGCGAGGCATAACTAAGAGATTGTGAAAGTTGTGAGCGTTCTGGTGGAACTTTATACTAGTAATAAATAATCAACATCTTATTATATAGTCCAATAAAATATGTTTTGAGCTATACTAAGATGGACACGAGTCGGGTCTGGAAATTTTGGATACCCCTACTCAAGAAGATAATCCATAGTGCAATATTAAAATCTCTACATAGTACTACAAGAGCGGTTGTGGCAAATTGGTTGTACAGACAGAAAAATTAAATAAGGTTGACATTTCTCTGAAAATTCACAATTTCAAATAAAAACATGATACCCAAAAAAAAAACTACTTATTTCACAGAAAATACCTGAATTTGTTAACTATTACTTCCTCCATTTTGTAAAGACGGTTACTTTAGAATATTTTTTTCACAAATAGCATCAATTATTTTTTCAATGCAAATTTTATTAATTAAAATTCGGTTTTAACTTTAGTTTATTAATATATTAATTAGAGAGATAAATGTTGTTTTGGATTTATTCAATAGTTTGTTTATTATGTGTAAAAAAATAAAATGATATTCTTTGTGACATAGAAGGAGTAGCACATTCAAGAAGAATGAAAAGAGAGTTCACCAAAAAAAAAAAGAAGAATGAAAAGAGCTAAATTATTCATCTAAAACATATAATTAATATATCTATATTTTACTCATTTTTATCAAACTAATTCCTCTACTGTTTATCATGTTTATCGACATTCATCTTTATCAAGCTAGTTTTCGCCTTTTCGGTTTTCCTCTAATTTTTTTTGTTTAGTTAATTTTATATATTAAAATCAAATTTGATAGGTAAAACAGTTACTTATTTTCAAATATAATTTAAACCTAAAAATGTATGGTATGGATGCTGAGTTTGACTCCTTTGGTCTCCCAACCCCATAATTATCTTTTGAAACTTATTAAACAATGGGCCTTCAACATTCTTTTTTGGGTTCTAGTCATAGTCAATGTCAATGTTCTTAAACCTCACATAGACAACGAACCGGACTACTTTTGGTTCTGGAAAGACTGGAATCAGGCAGAACTATATTGAAAAAGACAGAGTCAAATGGTGAAGAATTAAATCAACTGAACTTAATTACATGCTTTAATCAGATCAAATTTAACTTACATGAGGTGACTTAATTATATTGTACATGGGTGTAATTTAATAGTAGCAGCGAGAAAACGCAACGGCGTCAAAAGTTCTGAAGATAAGAAACATTTGGGCCCATTTATGATTGGGCCGGATAGAGCCAAGCCCGTTCAAAACAAGATTCCCTAGCGAAAAGCTTCCTTCTCTCTTGGCTCTCTGCGTCTTTCTTCGTCCTCACTGCCTTTTGTCGCCGCCGGTGAAAATCAACCGTCTTTCTTCTCTTAGGATACAGTAGTCGAAAATGGTGAGCCAAAGGCAAAGACTTGCGCGTAAGCGATACAAGGAAGCTCACCCAGAAGAGTTTCCAAAAGCAGAACCGACGCCACCAAAGAATCCGGACAAGAAGAAGAAGAAGAAGAGTTTGTTCAAGAAAAAGAAACCTGTCTCTTCCACTGATAAACCCATGAGAAAAGGCTCCTCCACGAGGCATCCTCTCCGAGTTCCTGGTATGAAACCTGGGGAAGGCTGTTATATCTGCAAATCCAAAACTCATATTGCTAAACTCTGCCCTGAAAAGTCTGAGTGGGAGAGAAACAAGGTTTGCTTTCAACTCTTATTTTCTTACAGTTGCCTTAGGATTAGAGTGATGGAACTTGGCCTTATATGGTTTTGCTTGAAGATATTATACGAATGAGTTTTTGTTATGTATAGTTAAGTTTCTTGGTTTGTAGGTTACTTGCTGCTCTTGTTAGAATCAGTCAAGGGTTTAACTGAGTTAAAGATCTGATTTTTCGTTGCTTCTTAAGCATTATTATAAACCCCAAACAACTGAATGTTGTTGTTCCGTTGATTATTGCTTTCAATTTTAGTGGTTGTTTTAAGAGTGAATAGGCATTTTGGTTATTAGTGTTTGTTTTATTGCTTGTAGATATGTTTGCAATGCCGAAGGCGAGGGCATAGTCTTAAAAACTGTCCGGACAAGAACGATGATAGCAGTTTCGAGAAGAAGCTGTGTTACAACTGTGGAGATACTGGTCATTCACTTTCTCATTGTCCCAAACCTTTGGAAGAAGGTAAGTCTTTATATGTATATTCTTGTCTTGTTGAACTATGCTATGTGTTAGTGTTTGGATCCGAAAGATTTTATTTTTTCCCTATTCGAAGATTTTGAAGAAGCTTACAGATCTGTCCCACAGATATTTAACTAAGTCTTAAATGTAGTTCATGTTAAGTGTGGCTCTACTATGGTTCATTTGGTCATTAAGGTTGCTGTTTTTTTTGTACTTTTGTAGGAGGGACGAAATTCGCAAGTTGTTTCATATGCAAGGAACACGGACACATAAGCAAGAACTGTCCTCAAAACAAGAATGGAGTCTACCCAATGGTACAATGATTAAATCTTGTTTTGGTCTTTTTCTTTTCCCCTTGTACAGAATGAGTTTCGACCTGTTTGGATAATATAATTTGATTGGTGTTCTTTTGCAGGGTGGGTGTTGTAAAGTATGCGGGAGTGTGGCGCATCTCGTCAAAGACTGTCCCGATAAACTCAGCAGAGATTCAGCCCCGAGAAGGAGTTCAAGTAACATTTTCTTTCCAATTTCTCATCTTTTCAATTGGTCAAGTAGTTTATCTTTCGTTTGTACCTTCCTGTCAAGTGATTTGAGACAGTAAATGCAATTTCTTTGCATCTTATAAAGACCCTTAACTTTGTCTCTCCCTCATGAAACGACAGGATTTGATGCTACACCAAGAGGGAAACTCACCAAGTTCAGTGGGGATGATCTTGAGGATGATTTCTATGAAGAGCCTATAAGTAGCAAGAAGATGAAGACCTCTGATGCTAATACAGCTGATGATTTATATGAGAAGAGCATCATCCCGAATAAGAAACAAGGACCCAAGGTTGTCAATTTCTTTGGATGATCACACATTAACTCGAGAGGATCTAAAAGGGTCGTCAATTTTTGTAGGAAAGATCAATCTGTGTGTTTCTTTATCTGCCTTGTGTAAGGAGAAATTGCTATTTAAAGACTTAGAACAATGTTATGTAATGGAACCACACAGCCAGTTTTAAACCGCTAAATACTTTTGTCAACCAAAATGCTAGGCAAAGTCCTTAAACATGGATGGATAAGGATGTAAAGAAGCTAAAATTAGAGTAGAAAAAATTGTCCGGAAAGGAAGGATGGTTAGGCGAATTTGAAGGATAGAGAGGAAAAAAATGTGTGGTTTGATGTTAAAAGAGGATGCATTGATGGTTGTCCGAGTTCGTCTCGATTGGCATATTCAACAAATCAAATTAAGAATCTCTTCTTCTCCCAAAAGTTTTCATTTCCCTTTTTCTTCATTCTTCATCTCTCCTCCAACAAAAGAGGACAAAGCAAAACGAAACAAGAAGTCCCATCTCTCTAATTTCTCTTTGTTGTCTTAGATTTGCCTCCATCAACCAAACGCAATGGTGTGTCTCTCTCTCTCATTCTTTTTCTTTTCTTCTTTCTCTTTTGTAGTGAAGTTGTGTTATAGGTGTTTGAACAATGTTTCTTGTCATTAACGTTTACATATACTAAAGGGTTTCATTTATCTTATATATAATATAACCATAGAAATTGGCGTTTGAGACAATAGCAATCTTGACTTACAAGTTATCCGTGTATTTATATGAATATGAATTGAAAAGGCGAACGCGGCGTCGGGAATGGCGGTGGAAGACGAATGTAAGTTGAAGTTTTTGGAGCTAAAAGCGAAGAGAAACTATAGGTTCATAATATTCAGGATAGATGGACAACAAGTGGTGGTGGAAAAGCTTGGAAGTCCCGAGGAGAACTACGACGATTTCTCCAACTCCCTACCGGCTAACGAATGCCGCTACGCTGTTTATGACTTCGACTTCACCACTGCTGAGAATTGCCAGAAGAGCAAGATCTTCTTCATAGCATGGTAATCACATTAAAACCCTCATGACACAACGCGGATTTTAACATGTTTGTTAACACAACAACGACATCACTAGATTACATTTCATATAACATGTTATGAAGCATATGTTAAATTAAGGATTGTATTGGATGATGCATATATATATGGTTCGTGTATGGTAGGTCACCGGATTCTTCGAGGGTGAGGATGAAGATGGTGTATGCGAGCTCAAAGGACAGGTTCAAGAGAGAATTGGACGGGATTCAGGTGGAGTTACAAGCCACGGACCCGAGCGAGATGAGTCTCGACATCATCAAAAGTCGAGCTCTCTAGATTCATATATGCCTGATTACTTATCACATATTCCATAAATGATCCATCATCATCATTCAAATTTAAAAAAACTTCTCCATGTTATGTAACTTTCTTGGTTTCATTCATTCTTAATTCTTTCCTCTTGACTATTTTTTTCTCCTTTTTTTTTTATTTACCTTCTAAAACTGACATTGGTTTTATACTTTTGGCTTTGGGGAAGCTTAAAACCATGTAGTTTCTCGTGTAATAGCTGCATACTTTCATTGGAAATAAAATATATAATTTCTCCATTGCAAGTTTGCAACGTTTAACAAATTGTCGATATGTCCGAGTGGTTAAGGAGATAGACTTGAAATCTATTGGGCTTCGCCCGCGCAGGTTCGAACCCTTCTGTCGACGTATTTTGCTTCTTTTCTACCTTTTCTCAGTTTTGGCTAAAGTTAAATATGCTCGAGGCATATCCCAGCTAACGTTGTAACTTGTAAGATTCAGAAAAGAAAACAAACCAAGTTAAAATATAGCATAAATTAAGTCGTTACTGGTTTACCGTTTATCCTATATATGTATTGCAGACACTCAAACAAACATCACTATACATTTGGTTTACCATTACCGTTTCGAGTAAATCTTTTGATATGCTATATATGTATTCTGTGAACATCTTTGCTAAGCCTCTCCATACCTATGATAAGAAACACTCTTTGTTGCATATTACTCACGTACAAGACTCTATATAGAGACATTCTCTACATCTCCACCACCATTTACTTAACGTACGAGAGAATAGTGCGAAGAAGCTTACCACCATTTACTTTTTACAACACAAATAAAAATACTGTAATAGAAACTAGGAAGTGATCCAAGCTGTTGCACAGATTTGTATATGAAATGAAAAACGCGAAATGATTAATCATTTTTACAGTTTATAAAAGAACAAATTGTTTGATGCCGTCATCAATTTTACATTTAGAAGAAAACGAAAAAAAATATACCTCACAAAAAAAAAGATACACAGAACTTATAAATTAAATAAATAAGGTTGCAATACAAAAAAGAAAAAGAAAATGTACAATGAAAAATGGAAATAGGCATTCATACATTGTTTTATCTCTTAGGCTCACTCCAAGTCTTGCCTTCGAAGAACTCGTTGAGCATTCGCTCAAGATCTTCAGGAGTGAACCTTATGTACTTCTGTGGGTTCTTACCACTTTCTATCATCGGCCTGAGACACACCACAAACAAAGCAACAACATTTTTATTCTTGCTAAACAAAAAAACCACAAACTATACCAAATCTGCTCACATTCTTGAGGGACAAGAAACCACACAAACAAATCTGTTTTTAAGGTGTTTCTGAATTGTATGTACCCGAAACGTTTGAGAAATGATCTGAACGCAGGTAAAAGAACTTCTGCAACAGCAAGCCTGAGAGATTCACGCAACTCGCTGTCCGGAACTGTCCATTGGCATTGTCTTTGGTGAAGTTCTTCGAACTGAGAATTGAAAGTCTTGAATCTGTCTTTTACTGATGCTCTTGATATATTCGAGTTCTCTATCGGACCGCTCCCACTCGACTGAACCGTTAGACACTGCAAAATCTGCAACAGAAATGGCTCATCAGAAAATAACTCATTAAGCATTTTAAGCATAGACTTGAAATGAACAGTTATATATTAAACCTTCGCCCAGGAAACTCTCTTGTATTGATTTGCGTGTTGCTGTACGATTCTTCGATGTATTTGAACCCAATCATCACCCAATAAATCCTTTGCTTCTGACCTGTGAAAAATGTAAGTCTAGTTCAGGACTATGTCTAGACTTTGGTTCTGTTTAAAGAGAGTTTGATTAATCGAGGAAACAGAACAGAACCTCCTAACAGATCTCACTATGTAATGAACATTGTTCATTAAGAATAGTTGAGTTAATGCTGCATCTTTGTACTGCTTTGATTTACCATCCAAATTGTTCTGTAAAGCATGCATGATCCTTGTTGTTACAGCTCCAAGCTCAGAATCAGGATCTTTACTATCAAACTCTTGAAAAAGTAGCCTCAACGTCGATTGGTAACTGTTTCAA
>KE155658.1:99839-117763 GCA_000411075.1 Sisymbrium irio | reverse complement strand
TCTTCCATTTTTTTTTTTTTTTTTGCATTTCAAGCAATAAGACTGTAGAGCCACTAGCTGGCAGGAAGTTCTCAACTGAAAACAGTTACATTATTAATTTATTTTACACAAACAAGGATTACATCAAAAGACGATGAACTCGCATACAAAGGTATAAACCAACACACACACACACACACACTGATTCAAAAGCAAAACAAATCTCAGTTCCCAGAATCTTGAAGTCCCCTTTGCCCCGACAGAGCTCCACTGGAATCCGAAAAGCCAGTAGTCCCTACCAACGAAACGAAACATAAGTATCCACTAACCACAACCAATAATAAATAGTCCATTATATTTACTAAACCACATAAGAAGAAGAAGTTTTACCAACGGTGGAACCAAGCGACTGTGTAGACTCGTCAACGGAATCTGAAGTTTTCGGCTTCACTTCCGCCGTTGTACCACCGAGCCAAGAAGTGACCGCTCCCTTAACCTTCCCCACCATTCCTCCTCCTCCTTCTACTTTCCCTTCCTCTGAAACCGCCTCACCATGCTTTTTTCCCTCTAAAATCTGGTCGGTAGGGATCTTCTCCACTGTCACTTCCACTTCTTTTGTCGTCGTTGTTTTTTTCTCTCCTCCTCCGAGATGAAGTTTCTCAGCAATCACCTCTGATAATGCCTTGTCTTCTTCTCCAGGTCTAAGCTTCTCCGCCAAGTAACCTCTAGTCGACACACCTTTGTCTTCCACTGGTTGCTTCTCTGCCAAGTAATCTGTAGTCGACACCCCTTTGTCTCCAACTTGCTGCTTTTCCTCCACTCCCCTTACACCTCCGGAGAGGGGCAATTTCGTCATTACGTTTGATCCTGTTTCTTTAACCTTTTCATAGACCGGAGCCAACTTCTCGACAACAGTTCCCGCCACTTTCTGCCCGTATCCCGTGGCAGATCTTGGAGCTGTTTCACCTCCAACGGGGCTTTGTTGTTGCCCGGCTCCGCCACCGCTTTCTCCGGAGTAACCTAGCTTCGAGGCCACGGCGTTCTTAGCCGCTATAGCTTTGTCGGTTACAAACGAAGTAGCTGAACCTATCTTCTCTGTGTAGGTGCTAGGTTTTGACTCGTGTCTCTCCTCTCCCATCTCCTCAGCTTTCGAGTCGATATAATCTCTCTCTTTCGGACGAGAGAGTTCCGGTGAGAACTGATCATGAGTCCCCGTCCCTGTCGGTAAGTCTCTTCCTAACCCAGTAGTCTCTACTTTCACATCATCACTTGTCGCCGGAAATTCTTTCTCCAGTCCAGCTCCTGTTTCCTCTCCATATCCATGACTTCCCTTCACCGAATCCTTCCCGGTTCCAAAACCGGTCTCATGGCTCCTCGCCGGAAATTCTTCCCCTAGCCGAGCTCCTGACTCATGGCTTCTCCCGGGAAAATCTTCACCGAGTCCAGCGACTGATCCGCTGGCCAATACCATCGGCGAATTCTTGTCTACTCCATAATCATTTTTTTGTTCAAACTCGTGGCTTCTTGTCGGATAATCTTTCCCTATCCCAGCTCCAGATTCCCCTCCAAGACCTGCAGGAGAATCCATTCCGGTTCCAGATTCTTTCTTCAGACCAAACTCATGGCTTCTTGTCGGTAAGTCTCTTTCAAGTCCTTGTCCTGGTTTCTGATAAGGTGACTCATCTGTCACTTTCATCCTACCGAGAGACTCAACGATCCCAGGTACTCCAGCTTCTCCACCTCCTAAACAACAAGAGTTACAGTTTCAATGTTTCATAAACCCTTACAAACACGACATCAAGTTCCTTATTAAATCTCACTGAATGTTCTAGTTACCTTCATGAGTTGGATCAGTAACCTTGGACTGGTAATTAGACACTCCACTAAGATAACTTGACCCTCCTCCTGGAGCAGCTGGATCTTCCTCCAACCCTCTAGGCCTCTCGATGTTGACTTTCCGTTGACCACCGAGATATTCATCTTCACCAGGAGCAAACGTCCTCGTCACATCCTCTGTTGCGGATAACAGAGAAGTGTTCAGCGGCATCTGGTGATCCTCTCTGCTCTCTTCCCTCTCCGACATGTCGTACACTTTAAGAGGATGAGATGGTGCCTCTCTTCTCTCGTCCCTCTCCAATATATCCGCCATTCTTGCAGGATGAGATGGTACCTCTCTTCTCTCGTCCCTCTCCGAGATACCCGTCATTCTAGACGGATAAGACGGTGCGTCGTATCCGTAAGACGTATCTCGTAATGGTTCAGGTTCAACGGGTTTGGTGTACTCAGAAGATACGACAGGGAAAACCTTTGTCCCTGGTGGAATGATCTCCTCCGGTGCCGGAACTTGATCTCCTCCGGGATGATTCAGAGACTCGGGATGACCAGTTACACCGCCTCTCACAGCGAATGATTCATACACTGTGCCATAGAGATATAAAACAGAGAAACCGTTAATGTCACGATAACATAACTGCTATTTGTTTTCTAAAGAAAGGGACAAAACCTGGTGCTCCGTGCACTTCTGGATCCTGCTCATCATAGTCGTCATCGTCTTCTTCCACATCATAATCGTGCTCATGACCCTGACCATGTTTAGTAAGACTGTTCTTGATCTTCCTAGCTTTTTCTTTCACTTTCTTTAACACTTTAGTTGTTCCCTTATCATGATGCTCTTCTTCCTCTGTTCCCAAATCACAATAAACCCAATATAAAGACATATGATTGGCTTGGTTTAGCAAATATTAGTTTCTGGTTTTAATTTGGTCATTTATGGTTTAGCTTGTATGCAAGCTTTCTTTGTACATCCTCAGTTTAAAGTGGAGTGAGGTAATAATATCTCTCTCATTCTGTTATGATTCCAAAATATGGTATTAGTAATCTACTTGCGCATATGTATATATTACCTGGATGGTGAATTCTCATTGGATCCTCTGCTTGATCATGACCATAGGGACGTGTCATCTGCGACTGCATATCCATTTTCCAAAGCTGTGGTTTTTTCTTCCAAGGGATCGATCAAACCAAATACTCTCTGTTTCTATGTGTTGTTTTTCTTTTCTTTATGGCATTTATCTGAGAAAGCATGAGGGGTGGTTTAATAGAGAGAGTGAGAGAGAACGATGACATATGGCCGAACCATCTCTCTTTGGCTAGTAACTCTTTACCACTGTAGGATTCTGACACGTACAATGCGTCCGTTCCGTCCTGCCACGTCTCAGACTATTGCTCTCTACGTGGCTATGTAGGGTGTTGGCAATAATATAATCTTTATCCTATCTTAAGAGAAGAAGCCTGTCGACGTAACTTTCTATTAAAAGTCGGTCCACATCTATTGGCCCAGCATGTGGTTATTTTACATATGAACTGTGTGCTGTTTAAAATTATAATAAACGGCACATCGTTTATAGTTTAAACTTAAAAAAGACTCAGTCCACGCTTTTCAAATTTTACAAAAACTATTTGAATTTCCCCCACTGCGTGTTGTTTCGAAAAGATAAAAAAACGACAGATCGTCGTTATTCCAAAGTGACAGACGACATGTGGTGAACGCTGATTCAGTCTCTTTCCGCTTCTCTCTCTCCCCCCTCATTTCGAAATCGTCGGAGATTTCTTTATTTTATTTCCTTAAAATCGTCCGGCGAAGGATTAAAGCGCCAATTTTCAAAAGTCACTCTCTTCTTCGAATCTGAAAAAAAGAGTACGATGCGAGGTCGATTTCTCAACATCGATTACATCTCAACTCCATCTTCCAAGGTATACGAAACCCTAGGCTTCCTCAACCTTCCAGCTCCTGATAATTTCCAGCCACCTATCTTCCGCGACGGGGAAGAGGAGTTTCTCCGATTTTCACCTGTGGAAGATTTCTCTCTCCCGATCGACAATCTCCCAATCGAAGACGCGCTGTCGAAGTTCCTCTCCGACGTGATTCCTCATCGCGTCGACGTGGACTATGGAGCTTTCAAATTGGATAACGATTCTTCCCTCGGCGACGAGCTAAATTTTATCCTTGGGCGTCACGATTCTCAGTTTCTTGAGGTCAAAGTCTCTCTATTGTTCGTTTATTATGCTATTTCTCTGGAATCTTGATATGAACGGCACAGTTTCTGTTGAATCTCGGTTTATTTTAGTGAAAATGGTTGTAGAATTTTCCTAATTCATGGAATGTTTGCTTAGATTCACCAAATGTGTTGCTAATCGTTTGAATAATCTAAAGTTCTGATCTATTGCAGAAGAATAGTGAAGGAGATGGCATTGAGGAGAAAGCTACACGAGAGTTTAACATTATTCAGTTGGAGACTCCAGAGTTGGATTTCGAATTGGTACTATTAGCTCATTCATTGTTCAACATTGTCTTTTCTCGTTGTGATGTTAAAGGTATCTTTTGATTATGCAGGAGAAAAAGCTCTCATCCAAATTTGAAAATCTCCAATGTTTCTCTCAAGTTCTAGAGATCGAAAACGAGCCGGTAAATCCTGTTCTTCTCTGGTTCCCAGTCCTCACTTTCTGAACTTGCTAAGCTGATTCTGAACTTGTTTGTTGCAGGTTAAGTTTGAGGAGTCGGATATTGTCCTACAGAACACAAAGGATATCCTACAAGAGATTTATTCTGTTGATTACATTTCTTCTGATTACTTCACAGAGAACAAGACTTCGCTGACAGAAGATGAATGTTTACGCAAGAATCGACCATGGTTCAGAGATGTCAGATTTCCTCTTCTGGAAGTGGATGAAGTAAACTTGAGGGACCTATCCAGCTTATCTATACTTGATAAAGTATTTACTTTTCTTGAGACGATTGAGCCCCAAGAAATGAATGCAGAGAGTTTCCTCGTTATTAACTCTAAGGAGCTTATAGGCTCTAAGGGGTATGATCTACTGGATATCCTCTCTACAGATTGCTATGCGAACAAGAGTGTTCATTCTGATATGGTACCAGAGGAAATTGATATAGTTACTATCTTGGAAATACCAAATCCTGAGGAAAACTTTCAGTTTGAACAGGGAAAGGCGGCTGTTAATTATGACGTACTAGTTACTTTTGAGGAGGTTCAAATCCCGGATGTGGAGATATCTGATGTTTTTGGTAGCTTCATTTGTCTTCAAGAAGCCGTTGAACCAGATATATGTCCCGGGATGTTCAGTGAAGAGATGAACTTCAGGAATTTCGATGAATTAGTTGTCAGTTCTGAACTTGCCTTCACAGATGATGTCTTCATGTCTCTGCCGACTCCTCTTTTAGATGATTATGAGATGACAAGATCTCTGGAACTCATTTATGAGAAATGTTTGTCAAATATCAAGCCTCAAGCCTTTCCTGCATCAAATGACATTTACTTGCCGTGGGACCTTCTTGAGGAGACAAAGCACAACCATGAAGCCCCGTTCTGTGATTATCCCTTTGAAGAAATAGTTACATGCAACATTGACTATAATTTTGAATCTTTGGAAGGAGACAAATGGGTTTATGATTTCGTTTTCTCTGAAGAGGCTTCCCACGAGCCACTTGTAGAGAGATGCAGTGAACCTTTCTATGGTATATCTACCGTTGATGAGCATCCTCCTGTTAATACTTCCCATGAGATAATGGAAAATCCTTCTTCAAAACCAGGAGCCGGGGAGCGTAGAGGGGATGACAATGCGAAGAAGGCTGTGCTGTTGTTCAAATCAATGTCTGCTTTTGATGACTTAACTTTTTTCATGGATCCTCAGAAGGCTG
This sequence comes from Sisymbrium irio, assembly GCA_000411075.1. Classification (NCBI taxonomy): domain Eukaryota; kingdom Viridiplantae; phylum Streptophyta; class Magnoliopsida; order Brassicales; family Brassicaceae; genus Sisymbrium; species Sisymbrium irio. The sequence goes on along the minus strand of KE155658.1, from coordinate 112,068 downwards.
TGATTGAAGAGAGTTTCAAGCCAAGAGTCGAAGCTGCTAAGTCTGCCAACCATATAATTATGTCCGTTGACTCGAAGGCTTCATGCATATCTGTTGGTATGCACCCAAGCCCGAAGACAGAGGATATGATACTTCACAGTGTGCGCCCATCAGAAAATATTCTGGCCCTTGTCAGGGACTTTGAGAAGAGCTATTTAACTCTTGTGAAGGATGAATCTGAGTTACTTTTAACTATATCCGAAGATAAACTTAATTTACTCAGCATTTCGAAAGGAAAGCTTATTGACTGCATCAGAAAGGCAAATGTCCAGGAGACACGGTTGGCGGGGGATAAGAGTTTCACGTTTGCATTACTACTGGGGATTAAACAGATGACATGGTATATGTGTTTCTTCGGTATCCATGTGGCATATCTTTATCTTAGAAAGTTATGTCAGAGCTCTTGGAACATGAAGATAGGATTGCACACCCTCTTCTCATCACTTGAAACCGAACACAAGTCAGCTGAGACAGACATCACAAGATCGCATCCATCCCTAGCAGTTATCCAGAGGATTTTACAATCAAAATTTTCCCAGGGGAATTCCAAAGCACTACTGGTGGCTGAGAAAGTTTTTTGGTCCTCGCTAAAGAAGCTATTAATATCCATGGGGTTATCTTATAATGAGCTCAATAGTCCCTCCCAAAGTGGAAACCGACCAAATGCTAATGAAGCCACACAGTCTAGAAACACAGAACTTGGTTTCCTGCCGAGTTCAGACTGTCTAATTATTTCTTACGAGTGAGTATTACTTCTTGGTATAGCTATCCTCATTTTTTAATGGTCATATCCTTTGAATTAATTTTTATGGAAACTGGAAAATGGAACTAAATAATAACGGAGTGAGAATCAAAGACACCACTCTATGCTGATTTTTCTGACCCTTTGAGATTTTATGATGACATCAGCTTGTGGAATAGCTACTTTTTTTGGGTCGTTGCATGCTAAGAAACAGAGCATACTATATTCTTGTTTAACATCTCTTAATTCAATTGTTCTTTTGGTGACTAGTTAAGGTAGCTAACTAGTCCTTTTTTTTTTTTAATGATAGGCACATTTCTCCATCCTTTGCTCTGGAGAATTTCAGCGTCATTGTAGAGTATGGAGGTCCAAATGCATCGCCTAGGTTTTCTTCTCCTTCGAATTTGGATTCTGTTCCTTGCTTCCATTTTATAATTGTGGAGCTGGATATGTCCAGTGCGTGCGGGAAACTCTCCGCAGGTGTTAGAGTACCTTATAGTCACAAAATGGTAAAGGTGAGCAGCAGTCAAATTTCAATCTTTCCCTAAAATAAAGATTACAAATGTAGATTGTATAATATGGTGGAAGGGTCTGTGTGTCAAGGATCTAATCCAGAGCAGAGGAGCTATCTATATCACTAGTAATGTTTACATGAGCACTTGATCTTGATTGGTTTTGCGAGTCTGAAAATTATTTAACACTAGTATGTACTGTGGAACATAAAATTGTATATTAGAACTCTTTTTTAAATGTACATGTTCCAGAATATAAATCGATGTCCAAGAACGTAACTGAACATTCATCTCTGTTGTAGGGAGATGAATTTGAGACGACTGGATGGTTGGAAGAAGTGTTGAACTTTGTTCCATTTGAAACTGTGTGTTCCGCAGGATCTTCAGAAACTACAAAGGAATCTGAATTTGTCCCCATGCCTCAAGATACTGGAAGAAAAGGTGATATAATTGAACAGGGAGTTCTCTCTGAACAAAGAGGTGTGATTGTTGTTAACACAAAAACTATTGATAAGGAGATGATCGTATCCAGAAGACGTACATATCAGAAGGTGTTGGCCATGGAAAAAGAAGGAGTGCAAGTTGTGGAGCGCGATTCAGATCTACCTGTGGACCTGATGCTAAGTCCTGCAATTTGCCTAGTCTGGTATGATTGTGAAAATGTTAGTAAGAAGCCGGGTGCAACTATCGGTTCTTCCTCAAGCTCACTTTCGTGGATTGGGGATCTCGCAACCAATGTTTTGACGTCATTGAGTTTCACTTTCAGCAGCTGCATTATGGTAAATTCCACTGAAATTTGCTTCCTGCCATTAATGTCTTTGGGATGGTTTCGTTTAAACTAGAGAGTGACTCCACAATCTTTCCTAAAGAATGATTGTTAATTTTCTTCCTGCAGGTATTTGAAGGGGAACCCACCTGTTTGGCTACAGTAATGGACTCTTCTGATGAACTGTATGCAGCAGCTGGTAGTCTGGGAATCAGTTTACAGATCTTTTGCTCATCGTCAGCTGATTTAACTGATGAAATCATACTGAGGTGTATCAGATCTTCTGTTAAATCATCCCAAGTAAATGCCAAAATGCCTGAGTCAGAATCTCTTGCAGAATCATTTCTCACCAAATTTCCTTCCGTGAATCCGCTTACAGCTCATGTAATTCTGTCATCTACTGGGTCACTTCTCGAGTTCATGAAGCTCCCACATAGTAGCAAGGTTCAAATGTTGCAAAAGTATCATGTACCTGAAGAGAGTGTTGAGCTATTTAGTTCACTATGCAGATACGGTGCGAGGGAGGACTCCAAATCTGTAATGACAGACAGCTCTTCTTCTGTATCTTCTGGACCTGACTCAGATACACACCATTTCAGTGGCCATTCTGGTTCGAAAAGAAAACAGTATAGTACCGGGAAAGATGAGATAGATATGGACGACGTGGTCCATTTTGTTCCCTCGACAGAATTTGCTGATCCAAAGCTCAAGCCTTCAGGGGATTTCGAACTTGATGATTCTTGGTCACCCAAAGATCACGAGACATTTCATTTTGACCCTTTCACTGATTTTCCCGATGGGCCTCTCAAGCCTTCTAAAGACCCTGAGAGGTCTGGCATGAAGTCAGGACCTGGTTCGTCATCAAAAGATACGTTTTGGGAGAATGATTTTGGAGTGGATGACAATCTTCCAGGATTAGAAAGTTGGAGTTTCCCTGTTACAGATGAGTTCATGAGCCAGAAGAAAGGACACAAATTTCCTGTGATGGGAAATCTAGACTTGCATGACACTAGGAGTTCAGAGAATTTCATCGGAGACTACAAAGGTGAAGTTATCAACATAGAGGATAGTAAGTTTCTCGAGGAAGACTTTCCTCCTTCTCCTGGTTATAAAAGGTATTGTCCAATAGTTTCCGATGTTATTGAAGACGACCTTCCGAGAAAATCAAAGCTTCCAAGGAAGTTATCGTTCTCTGAATCTCTCCAGCCTAACTTCCCAAAATCAGCTGACATTAACTTAAGTTCTGAAAGGTTACCCACTGAGAAAGATTCCAGAAAAGTATCCACTTCTTCGCGTGGCTATGTTGATAACTTCCCAGCAAAACGCCAACGAACTCTCTTGGAGGAAGTCTTAACACGGAGATCTGCAGTTCCTACAGACGAGCATCCATTTAGAGAAGAGATATCACATTTTGGTGGTTCTCCACTGTCAAACGCAATCCGTTCTCCAGATCCAGTACAGGGTTCTTCTCCTTGGACCATCGACTTTCTTAACAGAGTCCGAGAAAGGAGCAGAGAAAGGAAGCAGCAACAGTCTCTTCCTTCTTATCTCACTCCCTCTAGTTTGGAAACTGGAGGGAACGTAAAGAAATCTAATAATATCAAGAGGAAGAGCCCTTCAATACTAGAGTTTTTCAAGTATAAAGGAGGCAGCGCTCATAGGAGAACTCCAGAAGAAAGAAAGCAGAAGCGGTCAAAGAATTCTTCAGCCTCACCACAAAATGAGAGATTTTACTCGCCTCTTAGATCGTGGACACCAGTTGATAAGCGAGCGAAACAGGTTTTTGTTCTATAAGATCCCACACATGTGAAATTTGTTCATACCAGTGATTGCTCTTTACATTAACACCATTTTTTGTTTTCTTTCCAGTCTCTATCTTACGCAGTGAATGGATCTGGAAGCCAAACAAAACTCGTCTGGAAGTAGAGAAGCAAACGCAACCGTACAAGTGGAATCCTTATGTAAGCGTACTTTTTAACTTTCTTGAAGATCATAATTACTGGACCATACACTTAATTACTTACGTAGTATCTTTTTAAAGAAGTTATAGCTTTGAAGTCATGGTGTTATGTGTTCTTATAGGCAAGATTTCATATTATTTCACCAGATTCAGGAAATTTGTCACTCGTATACATAGCTAAACGTCTGACAGATTTATAAGATCTAAAGAAAAAAGGCTTTTCAGAAAAAATATTGATTTCTTGACAAGTTGATAAAATAATGTTTTATGAGAGAAACGAATTCTATTAACAACACAACTCATATAGTATTCTTCTTCTATGATGTTACAAACAGTTGTACTCGCATGCAACATACAAAATACTAAAACTTCTTACCGTTCTTGAGGTTTCTGACAGCCATCACAAGTTGCTGTCTTTCGCCTTCAACCTCTGCAAATCTCAGGCTTATCTCTGAATACCTCTCTTCCATTTCTTTCAACTCTCTCTCCATTGAACTGTTTTTGTTCTTACAATAAGCCAATTCGTCTGATAGCTTTGTTAGATTCTCCTCTTTCTGTCCGTTTTCCTGTGATCTTGCCTCCATCCTGTATTGTCGTCATGTTAGAATCGTAATAAGTTGTGATGTTAATAGAATAGCTTTTCAATTTAGTTGGTTTTGTATCTACATACCTCGCATCCAAGATTTTCGTCATGTCCTCTTCTTTTCTCCGGATATCGACTTTCAAGTTTGATACTTGTTTTCTCAGTTGTTCATTCTCCATCTTTTCTTGAACAAAGCTGTTTTGTAATTCACTGTACTGTACACTTAGACCTTCTACTTCTATCTTCAGATTTCGGAGTCTGGTCTCTTTTTCATCGTTTGACGTCTTACTGAGAGTTAACTCTTTCTGCGCTATCTTGGCTTCGTCTTTAGCCAACGCAAACTTTCTCTCAAACTCATCTCTTTCTTTCCTCCACTCTTGTATTATCTTCTCCGTTTCAGTAGCTGCTGCATTTGATTCGTCTCTCATCTTAGTGAGCTTCAAAACCTCACTTTCAAGCATCTGGACTTTCATCGACAAAGCTTCGTTCTTCTCTTCCACGTTCTTCTTTATCTCTCTCTGTTCTGTAATCTCGCTATGGGCTTTCTCTTGCATTTCCTCTAGATTTTTGTTCTGCAGACGAAGGTCGCTTGCTTCAGCCAATGTTTTCTTTGTGAGATTCTCATGCTCGCTCAGCTTCGATTCCATTTCTAAAGAAAGCCTCTTGCATTTCTCTTGAAGCCGTTCTGCTGTTATTGCGTTATTCCATCTTGTTTTCCTCAGATTCTCCTCTGCTTTGATAGCTCTTTGCTCTTGTTCAGTTTTCTCACGCATCATTGTGTCGAGATCTTCATCGAAAGCTCGTGCTTGATCCTCAAGCTCTTTCTTTAACTCCTTCACCTGACTCTCAAGTTCATTAACCGTAATCAAACATTCAGAGTACTCTAGTGATTGTTGCCTCAATTTGCCTTCCAATATCTCTATTTGAGATTCCAATTCTTCTATAACGTCCTTTGAATCCGAGAACTCATCTCCTGCTTTTGAGCATGCATGTCTGTGATTTTCCTCCTTTAAGGACTCGTATTCCCGAGTAAGATCATCCAAAAGAATCTCCTGTTCTTCGTTCTTTTTCTTGTAAGATTCCAACTCCCAATCTAAATCTTCGATTTGTTGCTTCAGCGTATCTATCTCTTCATTGTGTCCAGAATCCATTTCTTTACCTTCTTCAAGCTTCTTAGCCTCTTCTAATAACTTATTCAGAGAAGATATCTCATTATTTTTCTCTTCCAACAACTCATTGAGATCTCTCACAGCAAGAATCAAATTGGAGTTTGACTCTTGCGTTCTCTGCAGCTGCAACTTAAGGTTACTCGTCAAATCCTTCTCACAGCTCAGCTCATCTCTAATCTCCTCAATCATATTGCTCGAATCCTCGCTGACGCATCTCAATCTGCTCTCAGCATCAGCTTCTTCTCTACTTTTCGCCAACCTCAGCTTCTCGCATTCTTCCACAGCTCCATCTCTTTCATCCTTGAGACTATTAACTTCCCTCGACAGTTCTTGTATCCGTTTGCTCTCCTTTATCGCCTGTTTCCTTAAAGACTGTTTTTCCAGCTCTGATAACTCTGATTGCCTCCTCAAAGCTTCCAACTCCATCTTAAGCTTCTCGATAGGGTCACTAGAATCAGTACCAATGGAATACCCTCTTTGGAAACTGTTCTCTGGACTGTTTCTCGACTCGATGTAGCTTTCATCTGATGTTGAACTAGCTGACCAGTCTGTGTTTGATCTTCGATGCCCATTTTTTATTGCAGGAACTGAGTTATGTCGTTGAGGCAAGCGTGCATTTCCATCTGAACCATCCATCCATCCTGAGTCACCAACTGAATCAAAAGAACCTCCTAGACCAACATTCTTAGCCGTGTTTGCATTTAAGCTTCTTTCCTGCAAAGTCAAGTTCATATAATTTACAACACTGACTTCCTCAATCGACTTTTAAAGACAGTTTTAAAATTCTCTAAACCAAGAACCACCCTTACATCTTGGTTATATCCCTCCAAGTCCTCATTGCTCGGTAGGCTTTTGAAACTATCTTCCTTGGAAAGTGTTTGATCCTTATTTTCCTCAATAAATCTGCAGAAGTTTAAAGTCAAGAATCTCTAAACAAGAAGCAGCACAAAGACATAAATATATACAGGTGATTGATATATAAACTAGTTTTACCTTAAATCATTAGCTCCTTGGATCTTCTCTATCGTCACCTACACGCACCAAGACATAATCTTTAAAAACTGTTTTTTGCTGCTTTAACCTTGTAATGAATCTCTTCACATGTTACTTCTTACTCAGGCTATTAAAAGGAGAAGAGAAGAGAGATTACATACATTTAAGACAGCACCAGAATTGGCAAATTTGAGAGGTAAGGAGACAGTTAATGGCTCTGCTTCTGTCAGAAAATCTGCAAAGTCAATCGAAGCTTCTCCTAGAAAACCCGATTTTGAAGAACCCTGACAAATTTTGGAGAGAGAGAAAAAAAGGTTTAAAAAAAAAGACTTGATTTTTCAATCAGAACTCCAAAGTTTGTTGATTTCACTCACTGTTGCAACAACGAAATGGTAAATCTTCTCACGAACAATCCCAGTTTTTTCTTTAATAAGCTTTACTGAGACATAAATTGGATTCTCCCAAGAACAGATCCCTCCTTCTTTAACCTGAGCTTTCTCCAGCTTAAACGTTGGCTTCCCAACATCATCAGGTACCAATGAGATCATCAAAGCAGCTTTCTTCAGCTTTGGTACCTTCAAATAAAGGTAAACATTTTTTTATTAAAATCCCAAAATTTCACATTCACATACAAAACAAAATGCTGAAACTTGACAGATCTATAGTGAACAACGTTGTCTGAACACAAAAAACAAAATATGAAAAGTTAGATTATTTGGTTTTGAGATTTAAGAGACAAAACACACCTGAGTTGCCTGAAACTGAAGCTTGAACACAGCCTTGATCTTGTTCTTGTCGTTTCTCCATGACTTGAACATTGTTCCTCGAAAGAAACCAACACCTTTTATTACAAAACCTTCACCCAAGAATTTCTCAGATTCTTATAAAAAATAAGAAGAAAGATGTTTTCTGATTTGTATCAGTTTTCGAAGAATGTTAGGAGGAAGAAAACAAAACAAAACAAAAAAACTGATTTACAGTCTGTGTCCACTTTCCTTGTAGAATATAAAGGTTGATTGTTAACACTTTTTTCAATATAAAACTTAATCAGTGTGATATAACTAGATTCCATCTAAAGCTTTATTTCTTACTGCTTTTATGGTTGATTGTATAGGAAATTAACTTTTATTAATTTAATATTCAATTGAAAAGTGCTTTTCTTTTTAATGCAGTAAGGCATATCAATGTAGGTGTGTTTTTCTATGGGTCCTTAAATTTAATAGACACCCCAACCTCTCTTTAATTTCGTGTGTGACTTCAAAAAGTCTTGAGTTTTAATCAAACGTGTGTGATATTTAGTTACCTTTGTATGGAAATTAGCTTCCATGTTAGGTCAAATGAAAGAGTAGGTTACTTTTGTTTTCACATGCTGATAGGTTTAGTAATTAGATTTAGGGTACTTGAAAATTATGGTATTACTTCTAAAGTTTGGAGTCTCTAATGTTTTTATTTGTTGTGGGGTTAAATTTCAGTAGATCTATTAGCATCAGTCTGCAATAAATGTCATTAGGTTGGGTGGAGGATTTTAAATCTGACACGTGAAAAAAAAAACGATTAATTTATACTATTTTATTTTGGAGTTTTTAAATTGTCTTGTTTGTAATAAACAGTTACAAAGGTGACGGTAAAGATGTTTAGTGGCTTGTAATTGTGAAATTATTAAGTGTAGTAAACTAGTGAATATTTTGTTTTTATTGTACTATAATGGATAAAATGTATTGCACATTGCGACATTATTGATACTATTGGTGGCCCCATTAAAAACACAGCAACACCTTTATCTGCATGCCACATCCTCGTCATGATCCATCATGCATTATGTTATATACATACAGCTGTCCACACTATAGAATATATGTATCTTGCGTGTATTGTATTCATGGGTGCAGATTTATTTCAGCAAAAAAAACTCACCGATTTCATAATTTTATCATTGATGTATTTGATAATATCCACTTCTTTTAATTATTTTTACTGATTTTCAAACTCCCTACTAATATAAAATTTTAAATAAATTAGGCTTCTTCTTGTAATGGTAGTAATTTAAACCATAATAACACCTGATGTTCTTGAGGGGTTCATTAGTTTGATTAAACTATACTGTCAAAGAAGGAAAACTGATATTGTTGAAATCGAACCAACTCATAAGAATTAAAGGTTTTGAATTTTCTAACAGAAAAAAATGATTAGAGGCTGGATTAGACGGATATAAAATGGCGCAAGTATTGAAAGCACATGAAAACATGTGCAACAAACACTGTCCCTCTCTTAAATGCACTCATTTTCTTTGTCTCTTAATTTATTTTATTTTTAATTTCATTTTTACGCATCTCATTTCTTAGGGGTACTTAGTAAGTCAACAAGTTTTGTTTTTTTCTATCCGGTTCTTAATTTCTTCGATTAGGTCCCGAACAAATTCAATCAGTATTATTGCTGCCCATTGGTAACAATAAGAACATATATCTTCATTGGGCCCCTTAGTTGTTAAGCTTTTTTGACAAAATGTCAAATAATCCAAAAGATTCAACTTTAGAGAAAATTGAGACCCATTGCGCCCATTTATATATTTATATCACATTTTCGACAATGTTTCCATTATATTTTGGCTGATGATGTCTTGTTCCTTGCATTCATAGCGGCTCCCCTTTCTTTCCGTTTGATAGATTGCATGGGAAGAAAAGTGTATGCCAGTTTTAAATTAGACATAATACCAAGTTACAACTTTTAAAATTTCTAGGCTCAGGCCCAAGCCCAGGCTCAGGCTCATAAAATTTAAATCGTATTAGAGCATGAGCTCATAAAATTTAAATCGTATTAGAGCATGAGCATTAAAGAGAGGTTTACACGTTTTTTGAAAAGAAAAACATATAAAATAATGAAAAGTGAAGGGGAGAGGTTCATGCTACTGAACCCGTATATTTATTGTAGCGCGGGCCCCACATCACGTGGTGGTCTACGATTGATCAATTTACATTTTTTTAAAAAAAATTAAATAAAAAAAACTGAAAAAAAAAATAATAAAAAACTATATTTTTGAACCCAAAAGAGGGTTCACTGATGTAAATTATGCTCTTAAACCCTATTAATTGGAATCCGATCGAGAACAAAGCTCGGATAAAAGCACGGATCTTTTTTTTCTTCTTCTGCGCCCACTGTTTCCCGATTCTTTGAGCGTTTTTCTAGGGTTTCGTCAGTGTAGCTTTTTCTTTTCTTAACACTTGCTACGACCGGTGTAGCTGTTCTTTTTTTTCAAAATCAAATTTTCTTTATTTTATTCGTGTAAGATATGGATATAATCAGTGGATTGCATGAAAATTTGCTGGTTAAAATATTATCGTTTATTCCGATGAAAGCTGCTGTGTCTACAAGCATTCTATCTAAGCGATGGGAGTTTGTTTGGATGTGGCTACCTAAGCTCGAGTACCATGATTACAAAGACATTGCTTATTCCCCCAACCGTTTACAGTCTTTATGCAAGTATCGAGATTTCATTGACAAGAATCTGCCCTTACATAAAGCTCCTATTATAGAAAGCTTGTGCCTCAAGTTACGCTGTCCATCATCATATCAACGTGAAGATATCAAACGATGGGTTGGAATTGCGGTCTCTCGTTGCGTGCGTGAACTACGTATAGCTATCGGCGTATATTATAACAACGGCAAACCTCCTCTACTATCATTGCCTAGTAGTTTATATATCTGCAAATCGCTCGCGACTTTGAAACTTAAAGGAGCCAATGTTCTTGTTGATGTTCCTCGAAACGCCTGTCTCCCTTCCTTGAGGACCATGCAACTTGTAAGAGTTACATACTTGAATGAAGATTCTCTTGGATTGCTTCTATCTTATTGTCCTGTTCTGGAAAATCTGGTTATCAAACGATATGTGGATGATGACAATGTGAGAAAGCTATCTGTTATTGTGCCGTCCTTGCAAAAGTTAACCTTATGGATAGGTCATGGTTGTTCTTCTGATGATCTGTGCTTAATAATTGCCCCTTCTTTGAAGTATTTCAAAATTGAGGATTATAGAGAGGATGATTACTCATATTTGATTAAGCATATGCCAAAACTGGAAGAGGCAGATATCATCGTTAAGGAAGATCCCGAGCGTTTTGTCGAATCTTGCAGATATGTGAAACGTCTTTCATTAAAAGGACGATTCAACAATGATGAAGAAGAGGTAATTCTGTTTCCATCAATCAGTTTCAAATACTCAGTCGTTTGATATCACTCATAGTACATTAAATAATTTAATGATTACTTTGTCATGTGTGCAGCCTATGTACCGTGATGGTATGGTCTTCGATCAGCTTGAACATCTAAAGCTATGTATACGCGATGGTTATTGGTCGAAGTTACTAATCAGGTTGCTCAATGATTCTCCTAACCTGCGAGTCCTCAAACTCTCCGCCGAGGTAAGTTTACTCGTTGACTTCTTTTTTCAGTCTAAAAGCATTAGATGGTGGTGTCATCTTAATTAATTAGATGACTTTTATTTCTCTTTTTTTTCTTCATCTCAGAATCTAAGAGTTTGGAAGTATGAACATATTACATGGAACATTGAAGAGAGCTTGATTCCCGAATGTTTGTCGAAGACTCTAGAAACTTTCGTGCTGACAGGGAGCAGGGGAAGACCAGAAGAGAGAAATTTCTTGAGTTTTCTCTTTAAACATGCTCGTTGCCTCAAGTCTACATCAATCGTGAGATCACGTGAGTGATTTTCCACAACAGAAGGTTGAAAATGATAGAACAGTCACTCGTATTGGAGTGTGGATGTTAGGTTTATTTATTTTCGAGAAGCTTTTTAAAAAAAAAAAAAAAACTTGTTTTAAAACAAAAACTTGTGCCTTCTTTTCATGCGGTTGAAAAAACTATATTATGGTTCGTATAACATATACAATTAGTATGTAAAATTTGGTAAATGAAATAACACCAATTCATAGCTTTGGTGATGAAGAAATCTAGTTCGGTAAAAGACATACCTTCACTGTGCCACTTTAAGCTTTTAGTTAGGCTTTGTGATAAAAAGTTTGTCAAATTTTCTCATTTCAGTTACTTGAGCTGAGTCTCTAACTCCTTGGTGTGAGGTCTCTCAGTCAAAGAAGTGGGCTTGGGCTCATAGATTTATATTAATTAGTAGAGCCTGTAAGCAGATCCAATGGCATGTCTCGTTCCATCCGTTGACTGGTTTGGCACACGAACGTGCGGGGGTTAGTCGTCGTGGTAGGTAGATCCCAGCTGCTTCTACGTATTCCACGTGGCAACAACCTAGTGATCTATCAGATGTTCATCCAACGGTCAATAAAAACACATAGAAACAAACAAAGAGATAATAAACGGCAATGATCATGTCTGTGTGATCCCAAGTCCAAACGGGACCTACAAAAATGGACAAAAACAAAAAGCCATTAGATTTTTATTGGAGACTCAAGAACAGAGAGAGATTCAGGTTCTTCTTGGGACAA
>KE155658.1:61739-93935 GCA_000411075.1 Sisymbrium irio | reverse complement strand
ATATATATAATTTTTATTATTATGAATATAAAATATTTCAACAAATTCATTTTTTAAAGTAAATTAAGTAAATCCCTACGCGTAGCATGGATAAAAAATCTAGTAATTTATACTAATATTTCTGTCGAATTATATCATAATACGGATTCAGATTCATCAGTGTGCGCATGTCTGAGTTGTAGACGAGAAAATATGCTTTTTCATTAGGTGTTTTCTTACTTGTTACCCAAGGAAGAATGTAAAGTCAAGATGGTCTCTTCTTCTTCTGCACTAAACGTCCCTCTCTTTAATCCTGGTCTTAGGTAGTTAATCCACCTTAATCGGCAGCTTTTCCCATTCCTTTGCAGTCCTGGCACAATAATCACACTTAGTTTGGGATGAAATTACAATAATGATGAAGAGAGTCTAATTAAAGATTTTAGAGATTGAATAAAAAATACCAGCTAGGATAGGAACAGTGGTCCAGCAAGCATGGCCATGAGAGAGGATGAAACTCTTGAGTTTCTGGTCTTCTTCAGGTGACCATAACCCTTTCCTCTGTCTCTGCTTTGGTCTCTCTCCAGATTTGGTCATCTTCCCCATATCTTAACTTCTCTCTCAAGCTGTCCTAATTAAGAGCACACTTGTGTAAATATGATGAATGACAGAGAGAGAGAGAGAGAGATAGAGACATCAGAGAGAGTATATATGAGCATAATTAAGCATAATTAAGCATAAATTATTATTTGTTAACGAGACAATGATTTGATAAGTATAGATAGAGAGATCATTATTATTTTTTTCCATTTAAACGCCAACGAAGAAATACCGTTTTAATTAAACCAGAAAATCCACAGCCTAAAGACTTTTAGGAAATCGTTTGATGGAGGGCTGCGTCGTATAATAAAGACACCGGACTTATATATGTTTATGCATATGCAGACTCAAATGAAATTATCGTATAATAAAGACACAGGATTTATATATATTTATGCATATGCAGAATCAAATGAAATTAAATGTACACACGTGTATATATGTATATATGTCAGTATGTGTTGTGTGCACTACATGTATATAAGTATAGGAAGTAGCCATGAGACAAGTCAGGAGGAATATGTAAGCAAATATTAGTTGTAAACCCAAGTCACTTGGGTTAAACTAACGTATAAATTAAGATTTCAGACAATGAGAGAAGATGGAATCTTTCATTATTCTTGCTTTCAAATATCTTTTTTGTTCTCTTCTTCTTGTTTAATTTTCTATATGTAAAAGTCTATATATAACGCCTAATAAAATATAGTCATTGAAAAAATTGAAATTACAAGGAAACTATTAATTGTTACGGTGACAAGATGTTAGTAATATAGTATATTAAAGTTGGATCTATGCATCGCACGGATAATGTTTTTTTGTTATATTCAAAACCAAACTATCTTAATTCAAAAACCAAACCAAATTATTTCAATTTTAACTATATTTTTTTTTCTTCAAATAGGTTTGTGAGTTTATATCTATTTTTAAGTTTTTAATTTGAAACTCTTCTACACATGCCCGATAAAAAAAGAAAAACAGTTTTTAGATAAATGAAATTTAAAATAGATACATGGCATCATTTCAAAGAACAATTAGAAGATATTATTTTTGATTATATAAGATTAATTATATATCAAACAACATAAGAAATTTGAAAATATTTTATTTTTCCACATATGCATTTTCTATACTAATTAAACGGTTACTTGTGAATTACAATATACACCAAATAAATTGATATGAATTAAAAGTAATGTATTGTATTTAAATTTAGAATAAATAAATTTAAAAAAAAATCTAAGAGTATTGAATAGACATAAAAAATAAAATGAAAAATTAAAAAATACTAAATTTTGAAAGACCTAAAAAACAAAAAAAGAATGTTAAATATTGGGAGTACACATGTCATCTCCTCAGAGCTTCTCTTAAAAGAACCTTATTTTATTATATAAGATATAGGTTACATAACTTTTTAATCACGGTTTTAACCAACTGGTTTTTAGTCTGCTAATAATTTGACCATTTTGGAACCAATAATTTTTTGGTATGTTTTCACATAACGATTTTATCGAAGTTTAGTAACGTAGCATTCCAATTTTTTTCACAAAAAAAACTTCTCAAGGCCATCTTATTTGATCGGAATTACTTGGGACTAAAACACCTATATATAGTGTAGCACCAAATAATTTTAGAAATCACTACAGATGATCTCTGTAAGGTAATCGAACGCTTGAATATACGTATCTTAATTACTTGTTTTTAGCATAATTCTATTTCAAGAGTTTTGTCTTTGGTCAGCTCCCTCCAAAGTCACTCTGTCATGGACCTCATGGTACATTTTTTTTTTTTTAACAAGAATGCAATTCGCATGGCGGATTCAAAATTACATATGAATTGTATGAATTACTTCAACCTAACGGACCAAGTTTAAGAAAACACAAAGAGTACGATGATGTCACTTGTCTTTATCTCTTCATACAAAAGCAAATTCAAAAACACTATCAATGTCAAATGGCTTAGTGTCAAAAATTGACTAAGTAGTTTGATTCTGAATATATATTAAAGTAAAAAATGATCAAGACTTTGGTTATGTAAAAGTGAAAATAATGTAATTTGACCAAACCATATAAATGAGTGAAGTGGTCCAGAGGGCGAAACTTAACGCTGACTTTTAATCTTTGTCTGATTCGAATCAATGATTATGAAAAGAAACGAAACCAATTGAATTAAAGAATGTAAAGAATCATTCAATCTGTTACAAAGCCAAAAGATATATCTTCTCTAAGCTTATCAAAAGCGAGCAGACAGATTGGATTTGCCGTTTGCGAGGCCAAGACACTTGTTGGCAAATGGCAGTGTATATTTAAAAATGACTCGTAAATTTCTTAATATGATCAATATAAAATTTTGTCTGTTAGGATATATATATGTAATTAATCTTGGTAGGTGAGTCAACACTACCCTCCTATTTGCTGCAACAAAAACTTTTAACAAGAATACAAGTACGTATACAATACATTATTTACATAGTAATGTAAGTATACAAGTTAGTATATACCTGTAAATTTTCTTTATTATTTTGGATTTTATTGATAATAAAAGGATACAAATATGCTACATAACAAATAAGGTTTTCATTTTGAGGGAGTATTTTATGAATTTCTATGTGTCACGACCTAAATCGGTTTGCTGGCGTTATCATATTGAAATGCTTCCATATTTGTTCCCTTACGTTTTCTTTTTAATTACGTTTGTTTAAGTATTTGCCTAAAGTAAGAGATGATAATGATCTAATGATGGGCCATATTTAATTTACGATGCTTACTGGCAACGATTTGATACATACGTAAGACTCCACTTTCTTGGGTCTTACGGCTGACGCCATCTTCGTGACATCTTCTTCTAGAGTCACGGCCTGTTGCAGAGTTTTGTCCGGCCACTTTACCCATATATATGGGCCGGGTTTGAAACACTATTAGGTTTCCCAAGTTTTTAATATACGTTACGAACTTTGTGTTTTGCAGCTTTTGCTGAAAGCTACCCAATCTGTAACAAAAATGCATAAATAAAAACTACATAAGATCAATACTGATGAAAATGTGTTATGTAATATATCTTTAATTAACCGCTAAACATGACTTTGTAAATATTTGGATCAGATCCACTTGTTTATTTTCCAAAAACCTGATTCATATATACTGATATTATTGCTGATGATCATCTAGTTCATTATTTTCTGAACGGGTTTCTAGTATTTGTCGATGTCCATATGTATTCACCATTCCGTTAAGAAGAAAGAAATGAAATGCTTAACAGAAAACAGAGGAAATTTTTTGATGTAGTTTCACATATCTAGTAAGCATTTTATATATTGATTTGGTATTACTTAATTATTAATTGGCTTAGATATGTTTGTGTAATCTTCTTAACCTAGAGCTTTCTTGTTTTTTATTCTTCTTATCAAGGTTTTTTTCTCTTGACCAAATTTTAAATTATGCTTTGAGCGGTTGCGAGCTGCATATCAAATGCAAATTGTATGAACAATCAATAGTATTTGTTGACCTATTGGTATGGATAATCAATCGTTATACTTATTTGAATGACATAAAATCATACATTTGCAAACATCTATCGATGTCTCTTGTTGCAAATAATACAATGTCACTTTTTGGAGATGTATTTCAGAGAATATTCTGACAAGACCTAGTTCGCAAGCCATTTTTTCTTGCAAGTTGCGACTTTCATGTTTTAAATCACATTAACTGAGTTACGTTAAAACTGGCATATTCCTCTTAAATTTGAGGAAATTTTCATTCTATGTAACTTTTCTACACAACTTAACTATGGAATTTGCAAAATATATCCATGAATAGCTCTTTAGAAAAAGGTCGTTTCCCTACCCATTATGAACTTCAATCCTTTATAGAATGTATTATTCATCATCATCGATTGATAGAGAAAAGGTTCTCAATATCAGTTATAAATCTTTTGTTAAAAAAAAAAATAGTAAAACATTATACACTTATAATAAAAAACCAACTGAAGAACAATAAAATTACATGATTAGCTTCGTTTGCTTGTGAAAATCTCTAAAACCCCATCGGATCCTCCAGCCACAAGCGTACACCAATCTTCATCCACTTGTCTCCAACGCACACTGCTCACAAACCGCCGATCAAACCCAAACCGGTCCACTTGACCACCCAACCCACGCACCCAAACCGGTTCTTCCCACCTCTTATCGTACACAAACACTTCATTATTCTCCGAACCTGACACAACCAACCCACCGTGTCTCCAAACCGACAACCCGACAAAGTTCCGACTATTAACATGCCCTCTGCACGTGCGAATCACGCGCGGTCCGTTAGCTATATCCCACAGCTTCACGCTCCCGTCGGTCGAACCCGTGACGATCGTGTGTTGATCCATGAAACGAGCATAAGTCACCGTTTTGGTATGACCGTCTAACACAACGATCGGGTCAACGAGTCTTCTGATATCGTACACGTAAGCATTCCGGTCAGCACATCCAACGGCTAAAGAATGTCCACCGAACGGATCAAACTCTACCGAACAGACCGCAGCCGCTCCACCTCCAGGCCTAACCGTTTCCTCCAACCCTCCGTTTCGAGGGTCCCACATTTGAACCGTTCCGTCGTCGGAGCCTGACGCGCCTATAACGGAACCGTTGTTAAGCGTGTAGTCCACGCTCCAAATCCTTCTCCCTCCATGCTCGTCTCTTTCGAAAACAGGCACTCCTTTCTCCACGTCGTACTCGGTGACCACTCCGTCGTAATCTCCCGACCCGATAACCCGACCGGATAAATCCGGTCTCCATTTGAGACTGCTTAGCTTCGCCGGCGTGCAGATATAACTCTCCACGTGATCACCACGTGACGTCCCCGTCCCTAACAAAGAGCTTAAACGATACAATCTGATCTTTCTTGCGATTCCTCCTGTAGCCAAGATTTCTCCACTCGGGTCGAACTCGATCGCTCCGATAGCGTCGGATCCGGTGGAAGCTGAGGAAACGACGTTAGAGAGAGAGAGGTCCCAGTCGAATCTTGGAATGTTGTCTTTGTCCATGATTGTGGGAGATGAAGAGGAGGAGGTCATGATTATTGGCCATGTATATGAAGAATCGTTAATGGAGGATCTTCTGATGTTGTTGGGTATCTCGGAGCAGAGCAATGCCTCCATGAATGGCTTTACGACGACTCGTTTAACTTAGGTCCACACGAAACTATTTAGCATATACATACATTACGTTACATGTGTTGTGACTTGTGTGTGTATATATATAAGATATGAGGTGGGGTTCATTTTAGATTTTAAACTTAACTACATAAAGACCCGGGTTCAGCGTAATTAATTATTTATACTTTTTTCATTTTTTATTTTTTTATTAATATATGTAAACTATATTGTAATTGAGATAATTTATATTTTTAAATGAATAACATTCTAATCTGGCATAATTTATGTATACTGAATATATATATTTAGATATATTTGGGTGGAATTAAAAAAATGTGTAATATATTTTTTGGTTTTGTATTTTATGTGTTTATAAATGGTATATTGATCAAATGTTTTTTTAAATTTTATTTATTTATTTTTGGTTGTTGGATTATATTTAATGTATTACAATTTTTAGAATCTGTTAGTATAATTTTAATTATTTCAATCTAAATCTTATAAATCAAAGTGAATCAATAAAAATTATAATAAAGAAATGATTGTTATTCAGCAATATAACTAAAATAAAATTGTATGTATCAAAGTGAACTGCTAAATTTATCAATTAGTTAAACCGAAAATATGAGTTAATTAAAATAGATAAATATATATATATATATACTATAATTCTTAATATATCTTAATTAATTTATTAGAGATGACTTTAATTCTAATAACAATTCTTATAATATAACATATTACGGTAATGTTAGTTTGAAAATATTATCAAATACATATATATAAGGAGAAAAAACCGTCTAATTAGTACTAGAGTATTTTGATTAGACAAAACAATCAAATAAATTAAAATTAGCTGATTTCACGATAAATAGAACTTTTGTGTGTGTAGTTTTGAAATAGAAATGCATTCATAATTCACGTCATTGGTAGTTGTTGTTCTCTCCCAATGGTTCAAAGTTCCAACTAGAATATTAATTTAGGATAACTACACGGGGATATATGCCAATTATCTGCATTTATTTTTTGTTTTAATTCAAAAACCTAATCTATCAAAATAAGACGGTGCATATAGCTAAATAACCATTTCTATAAGCATGTTCCAAGTTCTCTTTTCTTTTTAACTGTGCTGCTTCTTCTTTAACACACTGGCTAACTATTTTAACCCCATAAACAAAACAAAAAAAGTAACCACTCGAACCATGATCATTGATTATTGTAGTAACGACTAGTGTATGTTTAGGATTAGTCTATATGCTTTAGAGTAGAACACCTTTTAGATTAGTTATAATCTCGATCTTATTTCAGAGCAACGGGATAAGGTAGAATGGGAAGTACAATCAAATTGCAATATATTTTTATTATTAAAAATAGGAATGAAAGGGATCAGCTAATATTTGGGTGCAGGGAGAAATCGCATTAAAGAAGGAAGAAATGAAAACACGAGATTAGTTTTACGTTAGCGTTGGTAGGATATGAACCTCAAAAGTTGAAGCCTCTCTTAACGATTAGTTTGGTCGTCGTAGATCTCAACTCAACACCTACGTGGTTCATTTCTTAGCCTCTTTATTTATTCCTTATTTTCTTGTTTTCAATTATTGGTGACGCAAAATAAAGTGAACGCTAAAAGTACACGTCGATCGACGGTCCATTACGTTTTAGAATACTATTGCCGTATAATAACTACATGTACTTTGATATCTTGGTGCATGTTTGGCTTATTTTGACGATTTCAATATCTCTTTCAAACTCGAGACTTATATCTTAATAAATATATTATCATGATTCATGACAGATATATAGGAGATAGTATCTTCGGCCAACCCATACAGATCGCTGAGAACATTTTCAGTTTACGTTTTAGAAAGCAAGTTGGCAGGTTAATAAAGTGAGTTTCTGACAAAAAAATGTATTTTGTACTGAAAGGTAGTTGTTTAATAAAAAGTGCAAATTTTTTTTATTAGTAAGTAAATGGTTGATAAATTTAGGAAAATATAAAGAAAGTAGAAAGAAAAAGTATAAAACACAAAACAAAAGAGAATCTACAAAAACGGTGAAGATCAGGTATCATCATGCTGGCATAACCCCACAAGTAAAATAAACTCAACGTCATTGTATTCTTGCACTGCAATTAAATCAGTTTATAATGATTTATGTCTCATTACTAAACTTGCTTTTTGGGAAAACTTATGCAAATTTTATCTGTGTCATTTCAAAAATCGTTTGATTTAAATCTAGTTCTTTTTCAGATCACTCTCACCAGGCGCCTCATCATTCTTGTCCACAACGGTCTAATTCTTGAGCCTCTCGATCACAAGTCTCTGCGGGTTCAGACACATATGAGTTTCAGATTGTGAAGAGCTCACTTTGATAGTAACCTTGGCATGCTTGCTCATGAACTTGCACTCTCAGTCTTGAAGTACTTCTAGCTCAAAAGGACCAAGACCAGAGATATATATCCCACGTCAAATATTTTCCACAACAACATCTTCGCAAGAGCCAGGCTTGCGTCTTTGCTAGCAGACATATCATATGGTCCTCCTGGTCCGTAGAACATCCTACAAACCAATAGAAATGGATACCTTGAATAAATGTATTACAAACACAACACTTAGCTCACGATCAAGCCTGTCTAAGACTAAGAGTTAATCAGATGACCAATTGGTTAAAAAGCGTTCCACAAAGACCATAGATAGAAAATCTTTATTCTTAACCTATATTTTATTCATTATCAAACAAAATAACACAAAGTTTTCTTTTGATATAGAAAAGGAGTTTTTATGACTAAAATTTTACATTCATTAAAAAAAAACGATGATCAATTGGTTACTCCAATTCCAATATGTAAAAATCCAACCAAAAGATTCAATATGAGTTAAAAAGAGTTTTGACAAAAAACCAATCAAACCGCCAAATTAACAACAAGAACATACTCCAGCGTCCTTTGAATCCCTCTCTTGTATGAAGTAGACAATAAGGATAAGATTTTACAATATGGCAGGCAAAAGCTCAAATTACCTAGAAAAGTTTAGCCTAGAAAGAATCAATTTCGCAATTGTTACCACAAAATCATATATTTTTAAAAAATCATATCCAAACTCATGAGATCTCTCGACCTGAACATGCGGAGGAATCGGCGGCTCCTCCTCTTATCTTGGTGCATGTTTAGCATACTTTGACGATTTTAATAACTCTTGAGGGTTTAAGACTATCTTTATATACCATTGCAACTTGGAAAAGTTTTATTAATCAGATAAGTCAACAAGAACAAAGTAAACTTGAAGTGTGATTTGAAGAGGGTTTAGTTTACTGGTTCTCTGTTCGTGGCTAATCTTAGCTTAAAACTCTAGTTTAAAATCATAGTCATTACAAAAAGTGTAGCACACCATGTGCAAAACAGTTTTTCTGGTTGGAAATTTAACATTCATTCGAAAAAAAAACTTGAAGTGTGACGGTGTCTAATGACGATGGTCCGTCTTCGATTGAGGCTTCAAAGAGCCACCGAAACCGCGCGCGAAAGTATAGAATAATGTTGAAATACAATGGCATACCTTTTAATAAACGAATGATTTTAAATTTGTGAAAGTTAAACCATTTTTTTACCTTCTTGGAAATAATAAGCTTTTAACTCAAACCATCTTGTAATCTTGCAATGCAATGCACTTGTGGTTGAGTAATCTTCATAAATGATTTATTAATCAGCAAACTTGGTTTTCTCCGAGATCATGAAACAAAGATTATATCATTGAAAACTTTAACATCATCAGAGATTTTACTTTTGATATCTAATCTGGTCTCCATGACAAATCAGAGTAAACCGCGGAAACGGAATCTACTCCTTGAGATCACTTTCAGCAGGAGTCTCATCATTCTTATCCACAACGGTCGTCTCTTGCTTGGCTACATGAGCGTCTCTCTCACCAGACTCTGCGGGTTCAGACACGGATGCTGTTTCGGCTACTGAACCAGCCACTTTTACAGTACCAACATTGGCATACTTGCTCTTAAACTTGTACTCCCAGTCCTGAAGAGCTTCTAGCTCAAAAGGACCAAGACCAGATATATCCCAAGTCAAATCTTTCTCCTCAAACGACATCTTTGCAAGAGCTCGGCTCGCGTCTTTCCCTGCAAACAAAGCATATGGTCCTCCTGGTCCGTAGAACATCCTACACAACAACCAATAAAAATGTATACTTTCATTACAAAACATGAAGAACAAGTCCATGAGCATTACAAGAAGATGATCAAATTGGTAAATACTCCAATCCCGATTTGTGAAATTCCAACATAAAGATGAATCAAAGATCCTAGTCACCACCAAACATTAACAACAAGAAGAACATATTGTAGTTTTCCATTGAATCTACAGGCAGTTAATGTGTAAATACAACAAATGATGAATCTTTACAACATGCCAAGCAAAACCCTTCTCGTGTATGTAAAGTTCAGCCAAGAAATGAACCAAACTCGCAATCAGCAACACAAAGTAAACTACTTGAACTTAATTGTCAAAGTGAGCAACTTTACGCAAGTCTAAGTTAAATTATTGTCAAAGTGAACAACTTTACGAGTATCAAAGCATAAAGAAACGAAGTAAGCAAGTCTAAGTTGTTACAGGAACAAAGACAAAATCAAAAGGATCATTCTTTCACCTGCTTTGTGTTACATCATAGATCTGATGTTTGATGGCCATAAGAAGAGGCTTCTGAGGATCAGAACCATCGTACTGTTTAAGCTCTTCTTCCGTGATCTCGCCGACCTGGACAGGCTTAGGGATCGGTGGCTCTTCCTCTGCAGCTAACGATCTAGCTCTCTGATGTCGGCGAACGTCATCGAACGGGGAAGCAAACCAGCCTGAGACGACTTGGTAAATGGCGAAAGCGAGAGCGAGGGCGGTGAAGAAGACTACTGGGGAGAGACCTGTGTAAGCGTGTATTGCTTCTTTAAGAGTTTGCCATAGTTGTAGCGCCATGGTTTGAGAAGGAGAAGGAGAAGGAGAAGGAGAAAGAGAAGATGAGAGTGTTGAAAAGGTTTAGTCACTTTTGTCTTCGTAAAGTCATTTTTTTCTCCTGCGGAATTTAATCGAGTGGTTAGGTCTTTTACGTTTTTACCCTTGTTCTCTAATACCTTCGGCCAACGGGCCCAACACTACTTGAAACTACTGTCGGTTAGACCAAACATACTGATGGAACGAATTATAGAAGGATACATTTGTTGGATATAAAGTTGGTTGATAAACGTAAAACCCCGAAGCAAAATCAACGTACAACTAGTTTTTTTCGGACACACCAACCCAAAAGAAAGAAACCGAAATTACAACTCGTAAGTACAAAAACTATTTATGTTTCTAATCCAAAAAAGAAAAAAAGTAAAGAAAGCTTAATCCCGAGTTTTTAGAGCAAACAAACAAATAATCCGACTTATCTTTCGTTACTCCAAGAAACAAAACAAACTGAAGATGCCTCGGCGAACCAATGATAAAAGTTTTTTCAAACAATTTACTTTTTAATTCTTAAAACCACAATATTTCATGTGCAACAAAATGATAATTTAAAATCTTTAGGAAACGATGGAGTCGGACACCACGACTTGAATGTACCTAAGTAGAAGCCTTTGAAGAGATCACAAACAGATCTATAAAATAGCGAAGGAAAGCAAACGATCCAAACAAGATACAACAAAATCCAAATGAAGAAATGATAGCTCGATTCAGAGTGGATCACAATCGGTTCCACTGGAATATAAATAAGAGAAGCAGCCATCATGATACCCAAAAAACATCAGATAATGAAAAAATGATTTAGGAAAGAAAACAAAACTTAGGTGTTTGCAGAAATATCGCACTGTTGAACTAAAGAAATCGGTGCCACAGTCTCTATCACCTTAAACTCAGTCAGATCTAAAAATTAAACCGACTTAAATCATTTCAAACTCACCAAAAAATGGATGAAAACACCATGAAAAAATAAAGGAGAAACAACTGATATAGAATACAAGACGAAACCCCAACTACAGTGCTGTATGAGCCACACCAAAACTGATAACAAAAAGATAACAAAAGAAAACTGCAGCTTTATTAAGTGATAGGCGAAAGAAAATTAGATTTAAGAGAAAAATTAGATGTATTCATGTGTCCAATCTTTTCTTTTACAAAAAATATAAATTCTTTTTTGTTATGTTTAGTTGTTTCATTCAATTTTTAAATCTAAATTTGCAAATTAGTTTTATTTTGTTTCTATTCTGAAAATATATTTTACTTTACTTTTATATTTTTAAACTTTGGAGCTAAATTACTTTGTTTTTTTTGTTTGAAAATTTTGAAATATTAATTATATAATAAAAAAATCAGGCCTATTAAAAAATATTTTAAAAAATCATTTTCCCTCTATTCACTCTTTTCCTTATCTTTCTCTAACATCTTTACAAATTTTTAACTTTCCTTCTTTATTTATTAAAAAAACCCTACCTAAACTATATATATTTTCTTTAGATTAATCACACAAAAATTTCCTCATGGAAAATCTAGTTCAAATCCTAAATAATTTTTAATTATTAGTGACAATTTGTTTTGTGTCAAGTGGGTAATGAGCTTCTGTTTCCAAAAACATAACAATAAATAGAAATGCAGATTTATTACCTTTAACAAAATAAAGAAAAAAACAAAAAACCAAATTTTAGCAAAAGTTTTCTATATATTAACATAAAATCTAGTGTTGTTGGGTTTGGATTCATTTCTGACAGTAAAACAAGTGTATAAATACTAGACTGTACAATGAGATTAAAATGGATTAGAGCTAATTTGCAAGAGAAAGAGAGAAAAAAGTCGCCGTTTTTGTGTCCAGAAGACTCGCGTTCTGGTGGTGGACTAAGTTTTCGTTAGCCTCTCTCAAAATCGGGAATCACACATCCCACCATGGAAGCTCCACTACAACACGTGTAAACCCTTTCCTGTTCTTTCCCCCATTAAAACCTATTTTCTTATTCAGCTTAGTGGAGAGACAGGACACAACACAACTCACATTCAGACAAAGTAAAAAGGTTCCATTTTTATTCTTCTTCCTCCGATATTGATGAAGACAAGTGTTAATTTCCCGTGAATTCGTAATGGGTTTTGGCGTTTTGAGTTGAGAAACCATTCTTGGTTCTGTTAATTTCTTTTGCTGCTAATAGAGAGAGAGTGTGTGACTTGTGAGAGAGAGAGAGAGAGAGAGGGAAGTGGTTTTCCGGTGACCGGAAGCTGAGTATCCAGGGGAGACGAAATGGACGGAGAAGGGAACTCTGATGGTTTGTCGGCTGAGAGGAAAGTGGAAATCAGAGTAAAGAAGAACGGGAGAAAGGTGATTATGAGTCATAAACCCTATTCTAGATTTGATTGTCTTCTGCATGTTTGGTTCCGACTGATAGGTTTTGTTTTTAGCTTTTGTGGGAATTGTAGTATCTTATTCAAGTGCCCAATTCTTTGACTCTCTCTGTCTCTCACTCTGAGTTTCTGATTGTATGATGATTCCGTAATCATGGAAAAAGGTGAAATCTTTGAGGCAGTTATAGTGATTTTTTTGTTTGCATGCAATGATTTATCTTTAGGGAAAGATGAGAGACTATATCGGAAAGAGAATTGGGGTTTAGTGAATAAAGTTAACTCAATGGGTGTTTACATGGTTTAAGTTCATACCTTTGATATGGTAATTTGATTAAAGCTTTGTAATGAAGCTACATTTTACTACTCTGTTTGTTGGTTTGTACTCTGAATTGAAGGGAAAAACTGATTTCTTATGCCTCTTGTGTGTAAAGGAACTATCTGCTTACTCTGCTGAGATAATTAGGGTGATAGATTTTGTGAAAATGAGTTTGGTGTGAAAGGTCAAGAGAAAATTGTGGAACCTGTAAGCTGTTAACACCTTATTACTTCTCGAGTTATACAATGAGAAGTTTGAGAAGAATCACATTCGTATTGTGGAAGTTCATGGAGAGTTAATAAGCACCGAATATCTGAGAGTTTTCTGTTGTTTTAATGTTTGGAGACAATGTTACTTTGTTCTTTGCGATCCCTCAGATTGTCTTTTTAAAAAGAAAAAGTCTTTATGTTTAAGTGATACAGGTTATAGTTGAGAAATCTGCAGCTGAAGGCTTACCTGAAGGATGGATCAAGAAGCTTGTAATATCAAACAGATCAGGCCGTAAAACTAGAAGAGATCCAGTTTGTACTCTCTACTCTTCTTCAGCCTTTTGTGACTTTTGGCATTTTCTCCTACACTTTCTTGCTCAATTCTCGGGAAATCTCTTGTGTCTTTTCCTTTTGCAGTTCTTCATTGACCCTAAAAGTGAGTATATCTTTCAATCTTTCAAAGGCGCATCAAGATATGTTGAGACTGGCGATATTGGACATTATGCACGTAAACTGAAGGACAGCGATATCGAAGACGATGATTCCGGAAATGGAAAGAACGTTGTGAGTTACTTTCTCCTTCTTTGTTTCTTAGCTAAACAGGAAGATGTATAGCTGAATGGTTTATTTTCTGATCTTTTGTTATTAAACTTTTCTTCTTTGGGTTTTAGCTTCTTCTGGAGTCTGCTGAAGCTTTATTGGAAAAGGAGAAGAGTATTGATATATATGTCGGAAATAGTAAACGGAGAAGAAACTCATCTTCTTCTGATGAACATCTCGAGAATGGTAAGCACAAATGCTACCCTTTTGGGTTCTGATTTCGCCAGGGTGTGAACATACTTATGTAGTGAGTAACGTCAAATGTCAACATTATATTATACTTGCAGGTAAAATGAATTCCGACTTGAGCAGTATAACCTCACAAGTTCTTGAGGATTTGGGGAAGAAGAAGGATGTCAAAGATCTTGTCGAGAAGCAGCCCGTTGCAAAACGTGTTACTAGGAGCCAAGCTAAAGCAAGTAAGACCGAGGAAGACGTAGATGTAAAAAGAAACAATTCGTCTCTATCAAATGCAAAATCAGAAGAAGGTTAGTAGATACCAAACTTTAATTTTCCAACCTGAGTGCTGGCTTAGATAACAATTTGACTTGTTGAGTCTGCCAAATTTGTATGTGTAGAAAGTGTAAAAGCCAGACTGAGGAGTGCAAGTTCACAAAGTCCAGAGAAGAAATCTGTGATGGAGGAAGAGGTAAGATATTCTACTGAAAAACGGATCACTAGGAGTAAGGGGATAGTGAAGAAGAACGATTTAACTAATAATAGTGTAGCACGAAGAGCATCGAAACGATTAGCTGGTATTGAGCTTGAACCTACCCCTGAACTGACTTCAAGAGCCAAAGCTCAACGGGTAGTAGTACCTCCTGATGATGATGGCACAGCCGGAAAGTGCAAGGAACCTGTGAATCCTATTGCTGCTACCAGCGGATTGAAAAAGATTGATATACCTCTCACTAAGGAAGTAGCCAAAAGCTATAATACTAAACATTCTTCTCCAAAACCAAATGCCGCTGCTTCTACAAGCATGAATCGTGTGAGTGCAAAATTGGAAATGCAGATAGAAAAGATCGGTAAACCAGTAGGCTGGAATGGCTCTGGAGACAAGACGAAGATGAAGATGCCATTAATGACAGGCTGGAATGGCTCCGGAGACAAGATGAAGATGAAGATGCCATTGATGACATCCGAGGCGGAACTGAATCCAGTTTTTCATCTTGATGGTTACAACCAGAAGGAAGAAATGTCGCCAGTATCACCATTATCTGGCCAAACTTGTGCAAGAAAGCGTGAGAAGACAGCAGCAGGCAAAAGTTTAGGACGGTCGAGTCCAAAGGGTAATAAAGTTACCAGTCCGAAAGCAAATGGGATCTCGCCTTTGAGATCATTAAATAGAAGGGAGCATCAGAATCCTTTTGATAACGGCAACGACTCATTTAAATCGTCTGTTGTGAGAGGCACATACTCAGAAGTGATGGAGATGAATAATACAAATAGCTTCTCCTCCTCTGCAGCATTTGACTCAACTCTTGCTGATCTTTGGAAAGATCCTTGCATTGCCTTTGCCATCAAAACACTGACCGGAGACACGCTGCGTCTTCCAAACAACACTGCAGCAGTCTCTTCTGATCCAAATAACAATCATGCCAAGCAGAAAGGAGTCGCCTTTTTCTCAGAGACACCTAAAAACGTTAGCACAGACTCTGAAAAACCAGGAGTTTCAAGCGAATTACCGGGTATGGATATCTGGAAAGACCCGTGTATCGACTTTGCTATAAAAACCTTGACAGGAGCAATCCCGGTAGAGTTAGAAGAACCAGTTGTGAAACCAAAATCTGAAAGGGATGACGGTAACAGCATCAGCAAGGCAAGAACAGGAAGGTAGGCAAAGCAGCAACTGTGATTATTTAATTCAACAGTGTAGTAACAAGAAGAAGAGCAACACCATGGGGAAATCTGAAGATATCAAAGGTTTCCACAATCTTTTTCTCTAAGGACTAGGTTTGTTTCTCTTTTAGAAGTAGCCTGATGACGCCATGGGCTATAATGTAAGATTCCATGTGCAAAGCTTCTTTCTTTTTTCCGGGCCATGTTCTGTATATACATATGTATTAGTTTTGTGTATCGACAGAACCTGGAAACTAACGGCACCTAATAATGATCCTGTTATCTTGCTTTTTGTAACAATGGATGCTTCTTCTTAAAGTTAGCTTCTTTGACTTTACAAAGTCTAACACTTTACAAATTATAGGAGAGTTTAGACTGAATATCACTGTGACGTCACCTCAAACGAAAAAAGCCCGCGAAAGATATCGTCTTTTCCGCCAAAAATATATACATTCATATAAAGTAATAAATGTATAGACTTTGAAGAAGACAGAGGACAAGGAGAAGGAGAAAGATGGAGATTCGAGTGAAGTGTGCGTGTGGAGAAGATGAGTGTAGCGAGTGGGCGATCGTAGAGCTTCAAGGAGTCGTCGAGACTCAGTCTTCGTTCCAAGGCTCAATTCAGAATCTAGAGATCGGTCGTCTCTGTCACTCCGATTCCTCTCAGGTTTTCTTTTGATTCACTTATGGAATGGAACTGTAACCGCCGGAGATTGAGGATCTCTCGTCGATGATTGCAGGAAGCCTACACGTTCACTGTAGGTTACCATGAACTCGCAGGCTCTAAGGTGACACTGAAGAAGCCATTGTTGGTTCTGAAGAAGCTTCACAAGTGTACTGGTGATTCGTCAGAGAAAGAAACGGAACTTGAAGTTGTCGGGATTATAAGAACAAAGATCTTGTTTAAGACAAGACCTAAGCCTCTCTTTTCACTTTCAGGTATCATCTTTCTCTCTCTCTCTCTCTTCTGTTCTTGATTGCTTTCTGTAACTTTTAGCCTTACATTCTGTGTCAACTTCTTTGTTTCAGGAACAAAATAGGCTGCAAATGCAAAGTGGAAAAGTGAAACCTCTCGATTGCTTCTTACTTCTGATTTGTTTCCAGTCTTGAAAGCTATAGAAAAGCGAAACTTATGTAGTCTCTGTTGTTTCTTTTCAATGAGTTTTAAGACTCGAGAAAACTTGATTACATCATTGTTTGCATTACCTCAAATCTCTCAATTGAATATCATAGCGTTAGTAAATATTGTTTCCTACTCGCCATGTGAATTGATTGCTGGCTCAAAACGATGCATGATTCTGGTCTGTTTTTTTCTATCTACAAATGTTTCTCAGGAAAAACAGTTGGTTTGCGATTCGAGTCTGTGTGTGACTCCCTTTTTCGTGTCTAGGAAGTTGGCACAGGAACATATCCTGCACGAGCTCTTAGTGATTCGGTTCTTTTGCTTCTCTCCATCACTCCGACTAGCCATTCTATACTCTCTTTGATTCCTCGGCTGCTCAAAACAAAACATTTTAAGTGTCTCTATAGGGCTACAAGATTCCTCTGCGTAGCTAAAGTTCAGATTTTACTTACCCGTCATATCCAGAAACTGCTTCAAACATGTACACCCTTTCGTCCAATTTCTTTAGATCCAGATATCGGTCTAGTTCCTCAGCCGAGACAGCGTTTGGAAGATCCTGCTCATCAGTTTACCAGATTCAGGAGTTATCAGCAACAACATATCTTTGGAGAGTGTAAGCAAACAAAAAGAGGCGATGCATTTTCTTACTTGCTTGTTTGCCAATATCAAAAGAGGCGCTCCTTGCAAATCCTCATGCCGCAGGGCTTTTTCTGGTGGAAGGCAAATTATATTTTAGCTATAGCTTCATAATTGCTGTTTGGAGTCAACTTGTTTGCACAAACTTACCTAGAGCAGATTTTGAATCTTCAAAGCGGGAAGGACAAGCTGCGTCGATCAAATATATCAATGCGTGTGCTTCTTCATAATACTTCTCCCAAATCGAACGCAAACCAGGCTGCCATAAGGGAGACAAAGGCACAGTTATTTGACTGGAAAGATACTTTTTAACAATTAGGGTTTGTAAATGAAATCAAGTTTTCAACAGTTTATATAGTTTTGTTTTTCTAGCTATTCTTCAAGATATCCCTTACACTCTTACAAGGATATGCTTTATCGAATAATTATCATCGTGAGCTCTCTCTTGGTCCATCTAAGTCCATCCGAGGCAGCAACAATAACAATAGTGTTTACCATCGTTCAATGTGGGGGGAGTCACTAGAGGAATCACGGACCTGAACATGTGGGGTTTCTGATATATCCTACTAGAAAAATCATGGACCTGGACAAGCTTTTTACTAGTGGTAACTGGTACGAGGGTAAGGGATCTCTCGAAGAAGAGCTATAGCTAGTGTTCTTGGTGAAGGAGCGGTATGAAGTCCCACGGTCATGTTCATGTCTATGATCCTCTAATGACTCCACCGCTAAACAACGGTTAAACGTTTTTGTTGTTGTTGCTGCTGGTTCTTCCGATGGGCTTAATGGACCAAGAGTGAGTTCTTATTCAATCAGGGTTTGTAAATAAACGATAGTCTTCATCACTAAGAAACAATCTACATCGCAAGAAAGGTTCAAACACAAAAGTTTCTAGTAGACGAGCGTAAATTCCAACTAACCTGACCACCCAAGTCCCAAAACACAATTTTAGCATTGGAGACTTCAATACGACCAATATTTAGTCCAACAGTAGGAACGATACGATCATGTGGAAGACCTTCTGAGATTGAGTATATCGTCTTCAACTTCTCCAAAAACGTCTGCACCACCCCCCAAACACGAACAACATACATTAGAGATGATTCTTCAATATTCTAGGCGAGGCTGACATTAGAACTGGAAAAAAAGAGGATATAAATGAAAAGAATACCGTCTTCCCAGCTTTGTCGATACCAAGAATGAGAACATGGAACTCAGTCTTGCTGAACATGTAAGTCCAGAGTCCATGCATAAGAGAAAACATCACTTCCTCCTGAATTTAGCTTCTTTAAAATTACTTTCGATCTTCCCTTCGCTTTCACATAACCAAAACAAAAATAGTAAAGCTTATCATCAGCATCATTGTCCAATGTCAGAGAGAGAGAGAGAGAGAGAGAGAGAGCAAGAACATAACTTTACTTCTTTTTCAGTATCTCAACGAGCATAACAAAAGAACCAACAAGTAACTAGATCTAAATTCACAATGCAATATCATATCTTCCTAAGTCCTAACACATTACACTACTTTGTTCATAAACTAAGTACCAAGAGACACCAAATAACCAAAAAAACCACACACAATTTCAATCAAGAAGCGTTACATCACACTCTAGTTTCCAACATCAGATCTAAATATGTCTAAAATGATCAAAGAAATAAAAAAAACCATTCGCATTTTGTCACAACACGAAGATCAAATTAGCTTTCGTGAATCTAAAAAAAAGATTGCTTTTTTTTCCAGTTGAATCAAGAAACAAGAAACGAAGATTCGAAAAACAAAATCCTTACAGTTGTTGTGAAGATCTCGACAAGGAGAAGAGAAAGATCGAAACTAAATCCCTCTCTCTCGATTTTGCACTCAAACTGTGATGGTTGGGTCTTCGATTTGATCGTCGGTCTCGTTCTCAAGCCAAATTCCAAAACTACCCTTACTCGATCTTTCACGCACTTCATCCCGCCACGTGTTACAACACGAAACGAACGGGCTTGTAAGGACTCCCACGTGGCGAGATCGTGATAAAATCATAGTCAAAGTCAAACAAACGGACGGTTTCTCTTGCATCTCTCGTAATCGGGTACTGTATCTAATCGTGTGTATTCGTGCGGGCTTTCATAAACGCTTGAGGGGTAAAATCGAGATTCCGTAATCCCAAGTCCTCAAAAATTTTCCGATCGAGAGAGAAAAAAAGAGGTTGCTGGAGATTGAAGAAGATGACCAGTCCAAAAAAGTAAGCGAATTTATTGTTTTCGTTTTAGATTTCAGAATTTTGTGATGGGGTATTGATAGTTTGATCTTTCGTTGAATTTATGGATTCGATCCTTAAACATGGGTTTAGTGTTTCGAGGAACATACACGAGTTTCAAAGAGAGGTCCTTTTTTTGAGTTGAACCATTTTGATTTATTAACTCAAGTGAATATGATAATTTTATGCTCGTAATGTGTATTCGGTATACTATAATCCAAATCCAAGTTTCTGTATTTAGTGGTGTGTGAACTGCTTCTTTGTCTTTAAAGGTTTATGATTTGAGTTGTTTCCTTACATTGTTGTGTATATATCTTGGGGAAAGCTAGCAGATTGGATAGAATTCAAGCAGCTGAGCATGGAAATATGTTTCTTTTTCTTTGAATGTCTCTCTTGTGTCGATAGTCTTTCATCTATTAGGGTTGAGCCAATGGGGCTGTGTCTGACGGATGGATGTATCTATATAGATTAAGTTGTAAGCTTTGTATGAAACATGTATTTCTCTACTACTCTCCCTTGAAAAGGAAATGGAAGAGGGAAGGTCTTATTGTTAACGTTGATGGATTTTTCATATTACAGTATAATTTTTATTTGTAGGAGAGATGATGACCTTTGTGTGATTATTTAATTTAGTTTCTCATGGGGTTGTTTCTGTCAGGCTGCTGTAATTTAGTCTCTTTTGGGCAAGATTAAAGATGTTCAATTTTTGTGGCAGGGGGCGTGTACAATGGGATGAAGCTAATATAGTGGAAATTGAATCTAACAAGCCTGTTAGGCAGAAGATCACTGAACCAAAGACACCCTACCATCCTATGATTGATGATGACGGTTTGTCTATTTCTCTCTATCTGGTTTCTGTTTTGTATACGCGCAGAACTTCTAAACGATGATACACTTTTTGAGGATGCGTCTATATGCTTTTGACATTTTTGCATATATTGTTGATATATTGTTGTTATATTGTTGTTATATACTTGTCAGCATCTACAGATGTAGATTATAACTAGAATGCCTGTCAGACAAGCGTAAGTGAAAAATTTACATATGCTTTTAAAAGTTGTCTTCATCTAGGAAGTTTGACCATTACTATTTTTTCGAGGGAAACCTTGTACTTGCTCTTGGTTGGTTGATTTGAAAATCTTTCATTCTAGATGCCAAGATTAACTTGAACTAGTTTTGGTATTTGATGGTGTTTCTTGATTGATTATACCAGGTTCTCTGTCTCCTACTAGGGGAAGGTCGTTTGACGAATGCGTTGATGATATGCAACGTGCGGAAGAACTGAGGAACGTTCTGAAAGATGAAGCAGCTTCTTCCAGTAGAAATACTAGCCAGGGGTCTGGTGGTGGTGGCTGGAGCTCGTCTGAGGATGAAGCAGA
Source organism: Sisymbrium irio (assembly GCA_000411075.1). Taxonomy (NCBI): domain Eukaryota; kingdom Viridiplantae; phylum Streptophyta; class Magnoliopsida; order Brassicales; family Brassicaceae; genus Sisymbrium; species Sisymbrium irio. The sequence continues at coordinate 72,515 of KE155658.1, read as the reverse complement.
TCCAATGGATCAAGATGATGAAGGTCCTCCTCAAAACCAAACAATATTATACCTCACATGTTTATATTCTTTCGGTTTGATCACCTAAGGTCCTCATATGTTTCTGTCTTTTTGTGCAAAAATCAGAAGTGGAAGGTGAGAAAAATGCACGTTTCAACGAGCACAGAAGAGTACATTACGATGAGTTTCGGAAGGTGAAGGAACTGAGATCCTCTGGGTCGTTCTACGAAGAAGAAGAGGAAGAGGATGATGGCGCAAAAGGAAGTAAAACAGAGGCAACAACCTCACGACACACTAAAGGGGTTAACAAAGAGGTAGATGCAGCAGCCACGGGGAAGTCAACTTCATCCTCGAGTTGATATGAACCTCTTTTGTTCAATCAAACGTGTACTCTTGTCCAGGTTTTACAGAGCTCTCTCTCTCTCAATTAATCTGGCTTTTACACTGATCTTAAACCTTTTTTAAAAAACAAAAAGGTGAACAATCAAGATTCTGAAATTATGTGATGTCTTCACAGCAGCATTTTAATGCAATTGCTTTCAATCACTTATGTTCGTCAATGTTCTCGGTCAAAATTTTATCATTTCTGATTTGTTTTGTATGAATGTGTTGTTTTCTGTCGTCGTCGTTTTACACATGCGACGCCGGTTTTTAAAAGAAGTATTATATACATGCGACGTCGTTTTGTACGCAAGTCTGTATAAATGTTGTTCAAATTGAACGAACGAAGATCATAATCATATCAATGGCGAACGAGAAAAGCCAGGAAATGACGAAACTATCCTCACAAATCTGCAACCAAATCTCCTCCGTCTTCACTAACCCAACCGATCCATATCCACCACCGTTAGAGATCCTCGTGACCGAGCTCGCCGGAGTTTCCCGCCGAAGCGCACGTGTCTTCCTCCACGGAGTCGGACGCGAAGGTCTCATGCTCAAAGCCTTCGCGATGCGTCTCTTCCACCTCGGTCTCTCCTCTCACTTAGTCTCCGACATGACCACACCTCCGATCACTTCTTCCGATCTCCTCATCGCCTCAGCCGGTCCCGGAGGATTCTCCACCGTCGATGCTATTTGCTCCGTCGCTAAATCGTCTGGCGCTAAGGTTCTACTCCTCACTGCGCAGCCGGAGACGGGGTCCTGTGTGAAACACGCGACGGCTGTTTGCTATGTTCCTGCTCAGACCATGGCGAGTGACGGCGGAGATGCGGCGGCGGCGATGGGTGGAGAGAGACCGTTGTTGCCGATGGGAAGTGTATACGAAGGAGCGTTGTTCGTGTTGTTCGAGATGGTTGTTTACAAGTTGGGTGAGGTTTTGGGTGAGTCACCTGACTCCGTACGTTCTCGTCACACCAACCTCGAGTAACACGTTGCGTCGTTTTGACATTCCGGTTGAGAAATGCTTGCTGTTTTTTCTTTTGCGGTTTTATGACGATGTGATGTTCTCGTATTCCGATTTAGAAACTGCTGCTGTTTCTGTCCTTTTTTCGGGTCCTCTGTATAGTGTGCGGTGTGCCATGTAAATGTGTAATCTACAGAAAGCATGTTGCGTTGTTTCCCATTCCTGTTAAGAAATGGTTGCTGTTTTTTAGTTTTGCGGTCTTACGACCACGTGATGTTCTCCTCTGTATGGTGTGCCATGTAAATGTGTAATCTCGATTAGCATGTTGCGTTGTTTTGGGCATTCCTGTTAAGAAATGGTTGCTCTGTTTTAGCGTGGTGTGCCATTTATTCGTACGATTGCTAAATGGTTCGTGGGTTTTGTTTTCACCGCCATGGATATATAATTCAAGCACATTGCTCAACATATATTACTGTACAGTATAAATAAAGAGTGGGGTTTGATTGGTTTATGCTTTGGGCTAGGGCTAGAAAAGATGGGCTTACTGCTAAACCATTGAGTCTTTCACCTTCGGACTGGAACTTTCGTAACTCGAAAGCAACATTATTATTACTCTCTGCGTGTTTTAGTTATTACATCTTGTTCCAAAAGAGAAACAGAGTAACTAAAAAAGTAGCAAGAACGATGCTCGAGCTTCTTGGAGGAACGTACAGGAATCTCATACTACAAACCCTATTATCACTCACCTTAACCCTAATCATCACATTCCTCAAAATCCCGATCATCTTCCTCTACGGTCTCTGCACTTACATCCAACCGGAGAATCTCGGCCAGAACAACTCCGGAAATGGTGGAGTCAGAGCAGCGATACGACGTCCTTCAAGCACCGATGATCATCCCAAACCCAATGGTGAAGTCAGGAGAAGAAACAGATCCAAAGACAAATCAGAATTCGACGAAAGCAATGCTCAGATCTTCCGTATCAAGCTCGACGAAGACCACCTCAGATCTCGTATGTACTTCACAGAGTACAACTCTCTCTTCCTCTTAACAATCTTATCACTTTCCTCTTTCCTTCTCCACAACTACTTCCCCGACGAAGACACTCCCGGCGTTCTTGGTAACGGACTCGTGTTCCCCCTTGTTCTTGGATTCGTCGCCTTGTGTAAAGTGTTCGTCGCTTTGGCTAAGATATCGGTGGAGAGATCTGCTTCCAAGAAATCTGAGAAAAAACTTAGCTTTATCTTTGGGGCTTTAGGTTTTGTCTTTGGGAGTGTAATCATAGCTGGTGTTTTCCCTAAAGGTTTCGACTTTCAGTTGGGTTCCGTTGATGCTTTCTTCTGTGTACTCATATCTTTCTCTATGGCTTGTATCGCTGGGTTTCTTTACATGCCTGCTGGGAGAAGTGCAAGGTCGTTTTGGGTTGGGACTGATCAGATTAGGAGTAATCTTTCCATCATTTCTTGTGGATGGTTTGGTAGAATGATTCTTTATGCCAATTACATCGTTTCGGTTTTCACTTCTTTGCTTTGGATTCATCCCTTGGCTGAGATTCTAGTGAAGAGAAGTGATAGTGGAAGTGGGTTGTTGGTTGGGAATGTAGGAATGTCGAGTTCTGATTTTGGCAAGTTTCGTGTTCTGTGTTTGTTGCTGTCGGGTTTACTACAAGCTATGGCGGTTCGTCCTAACCTTCAGATGTTTTTGAACGAAGCGGTGCTCTCTTGGTATCAGAGGTTACATGGAAGCAAGACTCCTGATTTGGACTTTAGTAGGGCTAAGATGTTTCTTCATAACCATTACTTGTGCCTCGTTGCTTTGCAGTTCGTGGCGCCGTCTGTTCTTGTGATCATCTTTCTCGGATTGTCTCAGATTGATCTGAGCTCTTTTGCTGTGTCTCGGTTGGTATGTGGCTCTTTGCCTTGCAGCGATTTCGTTGGACAAGTGGGTTTGTTGATGTCTTGGTGGGTTGTTTTCGTTTGGTCGAGTTTTGCTTCTGCGAGTCTTGTTTTCTACCGTCGTGGTGTCTTATATGTTTCTTGATTCTTTTTTTATGTATCAGAGGAAAAAATGTCAGAAACAAAACAAAAGATATCAGTTTTGCAAAAATCTAGACTTTCTTCCATTTGTTTGTTTGTTATACTTGCTACTTGCCTTAAGTGTTATTCAACTTACTACTCTCTCACAAAATGTTTCGGAAAGAGAAACAAAAATAAGTGTTTAGAAAGTAAGCTAAGCAGGTATACGAAGAGCGGCTTTGATCTTGTGAATGGTACAAGCGATGAGGTTGTTAACAGTTTGAACAGATTCCATGTTGAGCTTTGCAGTCGGTACGCTGTTCACTAAGATTTGAAATCCCACGGTTAGGAGACATCCTCTGCTCTCGATCTGATCAGACCAAGATGATGATGATGATGATCCATCAGGCAATATAGAGAACCCTGATGGAAGAAGCGCCACGTTAGCTGAGTCTCCACCGTTCATGACAATGTTCATAGATGGGACATCGACAGGAGCGTAAACCACAAGCGCACCAGAAGCATCATTCCATGTCTCTTGCAGGATTAGCATACTGCTCTCGTTTTGATGCTTCCCCTGCAAATTAGAATAAGTCTGATTAGTAATCAAGAACAGAAATCACTTCAGAATTGGAGTTTTGCTTATGACTGTAGACTCACAGCAGGTTGAAGTAGAGAGACGCATGTTCCTTCGTGTTGCCCTTTTGGGATGAGAAGCATGGTTTCCATTGAAGCGCCATTAGATAAAATATCCCACTGGTTTCTGCATTTACTATCACAAAGAAACTCAAACAGTCTCTGTTGAGTCACCGGTAGCCACATTGAGGTTGCAGCGCTTAAGACAACACCAGACGGCTGAAGGCTCTTCCGGGTCAGTATCCTGGTGTCCTGTCCTACGTTCTCAGCGAGAAGCTTCTCCCATTTGTGAATGTGCGATGCAGTTATGCCTGAATAGAAGTTACGCTTCATACGTTGTGCGAGTGTTAGTGTACTCTTGGTGCCAGAAAGTGACAAACCTATCAGAAAAGAAAACAATATATATTTTTTTAATGATTCTTTTTTTCAACTCTCAAAACATTTCGAAAAGAGAGAGAGAATGACCTGTTTGATCTTGAGAAGACAGAAGGGTAGTGTAGCTTTCGCATTGTCTCTGCAGAGTTGCAAGCCACTTGGTTGCACCTAACCCAACCGAAGAACCGAGCAACTGTTGGTAAAGTGGATGGATCTGACTCCCTTCATACTCTGAATGTTCTATCCACGTCACCTGTTGAAGTCTATTTGTTTAACCAAATGTAGTAACTAGTAACAAAGTAACCCATTTTACTAAGAAATGTTACATAGCATATTCATTAATCCCAAGATGAACAATCTACCCTGTTAAGTAAACAAAACTAAATATTTTTATATTAATTGTATATAGCCTAGAACTAGCCCAGACAAGAAGCAAGCTTTGCCTTGAAAAATGAAACCTTTGATTTGAGTTAATATTTATTTTAACAAAAGGAAGATTCTTTTAGAGTTTTATGGTAAGATATACAGAAAGGCTTCAGGTTTTCAGGCTAATTGTCGACTTAATTGTTAGTCTATGGATATAAACAATTCAATAAAACTCACGCAGATCCAAGAGACAACTGATTCTCAAACTTATAAAAAATATGTCGTAAAAGTAGAAAGAAAATTGAAAAGTTACCTTGGAACAACCATTGCCTATGTCTTGTATGATGCAGCCTGAGGGAAGCCTCTTAAGGCCACCATAAGACTTCAAGTTGTCATCTTCTCTGTTTGTATCGTATGAAACATCGACGACCGCCCATAAACCATCTCCATGTTGCTTGCAGTATCTAAGAAACTTCACTTGTCTAATTGGAACTAATGGAGACATCACTTGAAACTCTGCTTGCATCTGTCCCAAACAAAAGAATCATGAATCACCAATGTGGTTTAAATATATACTATTATGGTTCTTGAGGAACATACCAATTGAAGTGAGCCGCTTCTCGATCCACCACTACCATTAGATATCACTTCAACAGTTGATGCAACAGCAACAACACGCTCAAACATTTCTGCCCATCGGTTCTGTAAAAACCAAAAAGCAAGAGATGTTCATTAGGAAGTGTGTGTGTATTGATAAAGCTCCGGTCATTAGAGAGTATAAATGCATACAAGTTTCTCATACCGTGTCCATAAGAGTCTCCACTAGAGTCAAGCTATTGATGAGAACTAAACCAGTTTCTCTTGAACCTTCAGCTGCAGAACCAGGATGTTTGCTACCCGCAAAGATGCTTCTATACTCTTCATGGTTCATTGACTCTTTGTCACTCTTTGAGCAGTTTATCCATAAAGGATGGTCCAGTTCCGCTAACTTTATCAACTCATCCATAGCCACCATGGCACGATCCATACACATGGAGCTCTCAGAGATCAAAGTACCTCTGATGAAACCATGTCCTACAGACAAATCCTGTGAGCCAATCCCACCATTTGAAGGCTGGTCAAGTGAAATAGAACCGCCAATGAATCTGTTTGCTAAAGCACAAAGCTTATCGAGCTCGTGCTTAAGCTTAGCGTTCTCAATCCTAAGTTGCTGCTGCTCATATGAGACCTCAACAGGTGGAGCTGCTCCACCACAGTTGTTGCATATAGGACTTTTCATTGCTTCTTTGAGGATACCGTTCTCGATCCGCAGTTTTTCATTCTCTTCTCTTAGAATCACATTCTCATGCCGCTCTAGTTGCGTCTGGTTGAACAAAAATCACAAACTATTTAAATAAAAACCAAAGCTTTACTCATAGTAATCACACAACTGTTCCAGGACTCGATAAGTACCTTCATTTGTGTTCTTCTGTTCTGAAACCAAAACTTGATTTGCTTACTCTCCAAAGAAAGTTTGCTTCCAAGTTCAAGCCTTTGCTTCTCATTAGGATGAGGACACACTTTGAAGAAACTGAACACAGAAACCGCAAAACAAAACTCAAAAGATTTTAGTTTCTATCAATATACAACCGAAAACAGAGAAAAACAGAGAAACTGCTTACGATTCTAGCTCTTGAATCTGATAAGAAGTGTGTCTACGGTACTTTGTCATCTTCTTGTTGTTCTTCCTCTTCTTCTTAGGGTGTTGTTCTTGTTTATCATCATGACTACACATTGCTTCAAAGCTATCACTCTCATCAAACTCATCATCTCCAAACCTCCCGGGATAACTAGAGTTTATATCTTCTCTAGACATATCAAGATCACCATTCATTTTCGCTCTCTACAACAAAAAGGTCAAGACTAAGTTACCAAATGGACATAAAAAGAACATACTGCAAGCAAGACTCGACATATATTTGTATTGTCACTGTTTGTACTATTCAAACCATCATCACATTCACACTACACGAAAGCTCTTCTTGTTCGTCAAGTTTCAGACCTTTCAATCAATACCCAGAAGATTTTTCTGATGACTAGACAAGAAAAGTTTTCATCTTTTTCTCTGTTTATCAGAAGAGTGAGATCAGCAAATGAGAGTAAAAAGGTGTTTTCTTTGTTATATATCATATGACTTGTCTCTTTTTGTCTCTTTCTAGAATTCTAGTAAATTTTCAGTCAAGAGGGGTCCCAAAAACTCAGGTTATACCTTTGACATTTTATTTCAGTTTCTTCCAAGAAAATCTTGAGGAAGGTGGGAAAAGAAAAAAAAAACAAAAAGCGAAGCCCTAAAGACAAAAGTAAAGCTTCGAATTTGACCAAATTGGTTGCTTCTTTTGTCATTTTCCCTTCGAGGTTTTGACAAATTAGAAAGAAAGTTGAAAACAAAAACGGCAACTTTTTCAAAAAGCCTTGAGCTAAAAAGCCTAAAAAGATCTAGTTTGACTCTGCATCAATTTTAAATATTTTTACTGTATAAAATATACAAGCAAAATGTTGATGACACGTTAAAAATCGTGTAATAACTGTGAAACCGATGAGAAAGTCTTTCTTGAATTGACAGTGAAAATACAAAATGCCAAATTAATTTATTATTTTCTATAATGTAAAAAACGGAGAGATTGATGAGAGAGAAGATAGCGCGTGGCCCAAGCTCGTGATATCCGCCGAGCTGTTCGACCTCCATGCAATAATATTTTTGTTAACCCACACTCGCCGTCCAGGTAGACTGCTAGAGATGTTTTAGTAATTTTAAGATTTGGGTTTAAATTTTTTGTTTGTTTCTATATTTGTTGGCATTGGAAGAATTTTTCGGAGAGCATTTGAGATTGCAAAATGCAAACCTCACGTAATTACAACACTAGTTTTTGATTTTTTTTTTTTTTTTGTTATCTCTAAGTTGTATTTTGGACTACAATTCTTTCAAACTCTGATGTTTGATGTGTGGTAAAATAATAACATCAAATTTTTGAATATAAGTTGGATAAACCGCGATGATATTGCAACCATCAGAGGGATGTTTTTAAAATAAGAAAGTGTGTTTAGTCAATCAAGCATACATACGAAAATGAGGCATTCCGATAAAATGCGTTTATATAACATTTGAAAATGGCGTGTTTCAAACATACACATTTTCTGAAACGCATGCTCTTAAGAGATTTGAAAGTAATGCTTCTCCAACATGTACTGACTACTTAAAAATTGGGTGGCCGATTAGAATCTTAAACATGAATAAGTGTACGACACAACATTTGCTTTGCTCTTTATGTCAACTAAAACTTTATGGATGTAAGTGTAATGATAGTAATAAAAGATTCAAAACTTGTAAAGTTTAATATAGAAATTTAAAAGCCACATTTTTGTACGAAATTAGCAAGATTAAACAGCAGTGTTTTCTCGATGTCCTAGACCAAGTACTATCTCATTTTCATTTTTGTTCTTTTTTTTGCAAATTTACTTTATTAATGTGATCCCCATTTTTGTTGTTTTTTTGTTGATTTGGGACCTCATAGACTAAAAGGCCGAACTGACTTCGATATTATTCATGGTTTTATTATTCTAAACCCATTGGTTTACAGCAACTGACAGAAACGAAACAAGAAAAACAACTCAAACTCCGAGTATTTATTCTTAGATACTATCATCATTGATCTCCCTCCATGCTAATTCTCCTGTTATCAGAAAAAAGAGGGTTAGAACAAGGTGGTTAGATACATTACTACCCATATATAAATCAATTAATTTATTAGCATTGTCGTATGCTCTCACCTAGATATAACAACGTCCATATCATCAGGTGCATGAAAGAGTAGGGATGTTGCAGCGAGTGGGAAGCCTAGAGGCAATGCGAATCGTGTTGCAAAGGCATTCGCTTGGCACTGCCTCCAGAGCACTGCAACACTCGGCACTCGGGTTCGTCTTGTCGGCTCCAGGAACTACAAACTCACCACACACGTTCAGTCCACTCAAGTGCGTATTGCAGCTCTGTCCATCCACCACCGTCGCCACCAATACCAGCGCCACCATCAGTGTCACCTTCATGATCGTGGCCAATGAAGGCTTGGAAGAACTGACCGATGATGCCATCTTCTTCTTCTTATTTATCTTTTATGTATTATGAATATATTATTTTTATAGTGAGATTTTTGTTTGTATATATTTAGGGGGTTAGGGGATTACATGTTTATATAGTGTTCAAACGGTAAATGATGAAGAGGGTTTTGGTCATAAGTTATTCGTGAGCTACCCAACGAGAGAGAACACGTTAAGCTGCAGTTTTTGTGTGTGTGTGCGCGCGCGGGAGTGTAGAGAATATGCATGTCTGTGCAAAATTAATTGATACACGTATACAGGGGGAATATGTGATACGTGGCTTTGAAATTTCGGGAGTTATAAACAATTTTTAATATATATAAATTTTAAAAACTAAATTATTTTTTAATAAAATGGTGGTTATTTAATATATTTATTAAATTTTAAAATTTTTAAATTCATAGACAATGTTTCAACCGGTTCTCTTCAAGATTGAAACAGTCTGTATGTAGATATATTCATATATATATGATATCTTATATAATAAATTAAGGTTTTTTCAATGCAAGCTTTGAGAAGGTGACACGTGTCCTCCCAATATTTAACCTTATTTTTTTATTTTTAGGTTTTTCAAAATTTAGTATTTTTAATTTTTTTTTTATTTTCAATTTTACACTTAATGACTTCAAATTTGTATTAATTTTAAAATTTAAAATTTATTACATATAAATATTTAGCATTTTTTTTTCATTTACATTACATGTTCTCCAAAATTTCATACTTTATAAATTTTCACTTTATTTTAATTTTTAATTTAATGAGTTAAAATTATGTTAATTTCGAAATTAAAAATATACTGTATATTTTGTCTTTTATTTATTTTTGTCTATTCAATACTCTAAGATTTTTTTAAAATTTATTTATTCTTAATTCAGATACAATACATTATTTTTAATTCAAATCAATTTATTTGGTGTAAATTGTAATTCACAAGTAACAGTTTAGTTAATATAAAAAATGCATATATGTGGACAAATAAAATATTTTTAAATTTATTATATTATTTGATATATAATTAATCTTATATAATCAAGAATAATAATTTCTAATTGTGCTTTGAAATGGTGCCACAAATCTATTTTAAATTTCATTTATCTAAAAGCTGTTTTTCTCTTTATATCAGGCATGCATATGAGAGTTTCAAATTAAAAATTAAAAAAAAAGATATAAGCTCACAAACTCATTTGAAAAAAAGAAATGGTTAAAATTAAAATAACTTGGTTTGGTTTTTGAATTTAAATAATTTGGTTTTGAACATAGTAAAAAACACAATCCGTGCAATGCACGGACCCAACCCTAATATTTCATAAATTAGGCCTCCAAATAATACAAAAATGCTGTGGAAAAGAAATCATCCGGTTCAATAACAAGGAGATTTTTGAGCATCAATATTTACGTCACTTCAGCAGTCCACTTTTACCTAATTAAAAATTTGACGATTGCAATTTATTTAATTTGTTCGTTCTTTTTCGTGATAAAGTAAGATTCTTTCAATAGAAACTTTGAGGAGGTGACATGTTTTCTTCCAATATTTAACATTATTTTTTTTTATGTCTTTCAAAATTTAATATTTTTAACTTTTTTCTTTATTTTCAATTTTACACTTACTAACTACAAATTTGTATTAATTTCAAAATTTAAAATTTATTACATATAAATATTTAGCACATTTCCCTTTTACATTATGTGTTCTCCAAAATTTCATATTTTATAAATTTTCACTTTATTTTAATTTTTAATTTAATGAGTTAAAATTATGTTAATTTCTAAATTTAAAATATAGTGTATATTTTGTCTTTTATTTATTTTTATTTATTCAATACTTTTAGATTTTTTTTAAAATTATTTATTTTTAATTCAGATGCAATATATTACTTTTAATTCATATCAATTTATTTGGTGTAAATTCTA
>KE155658.1:24726-37662 GCA_000411075.1 Sisymbrium irio | reverse complement strand
GGTACCGGCCCCCCCCGCGCCTCTGTCGATAGAATTGTATTCAGAGCTTGAGCCATAGGGTTCGTGATTACCCTTCTTCAGAACAGGACCCTGGACCGTCCTGTATTGCTCACCAATCGTAGAATTTTGTAACCAGAAAGCCACATCATTGCATTTTCGTTTGTTGTTTATTTGCTCTTTCTCCTTTCTTGTGTAGTCGACAAAAACATCCTTGAAGTCTTTCTCTTGAAACTTACCCCGTGCCATCTTGGCCTGTAGAAAGCACACAGTTTCCACTGCCAGATCACCATCAGTTTTTTGAAGGGGAATGTATTCCTCAGCAGCATTATCAAACCCTGCAGATATGTCCTCAAATTGTTCATCACTCGGGCTCTCCCGTCCCTCCCTGTCTGCTGTTCCATTATAGCCATCTTCTTGATCACTGATCGGGGTCAACATCATCCTCAGAAGGACCATCATTATCATTCAGGTGGCATTCTTTGACATCATGCGACAAGATCCCACACTTGGTACAGAATTTCCTCAGTCGTTCATACCAGAATTGCAGAACAGTGTTGACATTTTCACCAAATTGAAAGTTTCTTTGGAAACGTAGTGGCTTCTCCACATGCCAATTAACCTTAACTCTTACAAAATCCACTCGTGTAGATGTTTCATCAAAGTCCACATCTATCACCGGACCAAGCGTATCACCAATGAAACCAATTATCGCCCGAGTGAGGTATTGAAGAGGGATTCCACGAATTTGAATCCCAAAAGGAAAGAATTTTAACATTTCTTCTGGCATCTGCGGTGACCAACGTTGGAGTACCATCATCCATTCATTGAAAGACCAAGGACCACAGCGAAGTGTCAGATTCATAGCCTCTTCAGACTGAAACACAAACTGGAACTGAGACGATCCAGCAATCCGGCCCATAACCGAATTTCAAGGTCCCCAAAGACGGGGTATGTGAGCGAGGAGTGGTCGCAGGGGTTGCTTCGCTGGATTCACAGGGATACCAATAAGCGTGAATCGATTAGCAGATGCCGCTTGGTGGCAAAGAGCCGCTGGTAGGGTGACATGGACATCCTCCAAGCCTAACGTGAGATTCTGAAGATGCTTTCGGACAGGGTTACTCATCTTGTAGTATGGAAAAACAGATTCCGTTGAATGGAGAGGATATATATAGAGAAAGGGTCATGGTGGTTTTCTGGTGTGAAACTCATCAAGAAGAGATGAGACACATAAACCGTCAGAGATACTTCTCAATGGACAAAAACCAGTCAAGTTGACCCGCAAATCAAAGGGGAAACTGCCGGAAAACTGCTAAACGGAAGTTGAAAACGGTGGTTTTCAGAATCGCCAAAAAATTGGCCTAAAGAGAAAAAAGGCGCCATCTTTTACTCTTTCTCCCCACCTACACTTTATTTTATTCAGAGAGATTTGTACTATAGTTTTGGAAGAGAAAGATCTAAACTCTTTCAGAAAAAATTCAGAGCTTTTATATTTATTCTATTGATTTATTTTATGCAATTTTATTTATTCATGATATTTGTTTCATTCACAATGTCTAAGTAAATTTCTTGTTAGATTTAGGGCTTTTCAAAAATGGTTGATAAAATTTTAGGTTGAATTGGATTGTTAGGATAAATCATTAGAATTCGTCATTTAAGTTTATTCGCGACCTAGGATCTGATCTTAGGTTGATTGGTAGATATTTGAACTAATTTTAGATGAGAAAATAATTATTCATAGTAAAAAAAATTTAGTTTAGAGATTTTATAATAATTGAATATAATCTTTATTAAGGAACTAATTGAATTTACAATTTTTTTTGAGATTGTAGGTTTAAAACATAGATAATCTTTACAGAGAAAGCTGATTAGTTTTATATCTGTGATTCAAGTTCAAGGACATACTTTATTCATATCCTAACATTTATTTGATTTACAAATTTGATATACCTGAGAATTTTCCTAGACTTAGATTTTTCACCATTCATTTTACAAACCGATTTTTTTGCCTTGATATCTTTTAGTTATATTCATTCTTATTTAACTTATTTCAAAAGTCAATTATCTATTGTCTGAACACTGAATCTTACTGAATCTTTGTAGAACTCGATCTTTAAATATTACAATTAATCTCTTAATTTGAACGATAATAAGTCTAGATCAGGTTAAGCATTATCATTAGTTTATATATAAAGGGTGAGCTTACCACTTTCATATTTTTATTTTCAAATAACATCAACACCAGCTTAGCTTTTTCTAGTCTAACTTGAAATCAGAAAGTCAATTTGGATTATACAGAAGATAATACATGCATGAGACAAGGGAGCTCAAAATGAACACGCAAAGATCAGCTATTGGTTTTATTACGCAAGATAAAAGAAAGGAGAAAAGATCATTCCGTCAGAAAGCAGAACAAAAAAAAAAAGACCTGTAAAAAGATCATCATTACTTCGGGTGGAACATGTTTTTTATGGACGCGGCAGTTGATGGAGATATCTGAAAGGCTTGAGCCAAGATGGTGTCAGGAATCGGAGGGGTAGAGCCGAACAAAGTAGCACCAATAGATTGTGTTCCAGGAAGCTGACTGTTGAAAGCAGAGATAACAGAAGCAGGGCCTTGGCCATTGTTCTTCTGGTAGTGGACAAGTCCTTTGGGGAAAGCAAAGACGTCTCCTTTCTTAAGAGACTGAGAGAAGAGCTTATTGGCCGTGGTGAGAAACCCAACGTCGAGGGTTCCTTCGAGGACGAAGACGAATTCGGTGGCACGTGGGTGCGTGTGGGGTGGGTTTAAGCCACCTGGTGCGTAGTCAATGCGACCGAGAGAGACACCGAGTGTGTTGAGTCCTGGGATCGTCAGTACGTTAGCTGATGTGACCAAGGCCCCGAATGTGTTGTTGGTAAGACCTGGATTCGCTATTCCTTGTGAGTAGAAATCTAGTGATGTGACACCAGCTGCGGCTTTGCAAGGGTAGCCATTGACTTTGGTTCCTGAAGATTCGGGAAAATTAAACCAATATTGAAGCTTTTTTTTAGGACAATGGAAAAAGGTCTTGTTATTCAAGTTTCTTACCTGAGGATAGATCAGCGACGCAAAGGTCTTGGAGCATGTCAGGATCTGCGGAGACTGTAATAAAGAAAACGGCGACGAGGCCGACGAAGATGGAGATGAATGGAGTTGGAGAAGCCATTGATTTTGTTGAATTTTGGACTGTTAATGGTGAGAATAACAGTTGAGAATTTTAGTTTATAAAGAGGAGAGAAGTTGAACAAGAGATGACTTTTCCTAATTCTGTCTCTGTCAAAATTATATGTCAAAGGTCAACTACTAAACGGATGGATCAGGCCTGTGCTATGGAAAAACATGCATGGCCTCTCCTTGTTTTGTTATTACACGGTATAGATACATAATAAAATGGAACTGCTAGTATTTTATATTTAAAATATTATATAATTTTTTAATAGAAATGATATAAAACTATCTAGTTTTTTTCCAAAAAAAAATTAATGGAGAAAATTGATATAATTTTAAAAGTATAAAGTCTTATAGAAAACTAAAAATTAGTTAAATTAAAATATACTATAAATATTATTTTTTAAAGTAAAATAATAAATGTGACTATTGGAATAAAACTCTTCTCTATTTTTAAAATAAAAATAGAGTAAACAATTGGGATGATTGTATCACATTGGTTTACTTTTTATTGAAAAATTATTTACAAGACTCTAAGAATAAAAGAAAACAGAAATCGAACAACGTTTAGGAAAAAATTAGATGTCAATAGATATGTACATGAAAAAAAATTATATAACAAATGCAGATCAACTGTATGAGAAAGAATTAACTAGAAAGTTGTTCTGATGAAAAAGAAATCATTATTCAAAAAAAGAAAAGAAAAAGAAATCAAAGTGGTCGCTTTTCTTTTATTGGTAGCAACTGTCTTCCCTAATGCTTCACTCCAGTTTTGAAGTTGGACTTCTCACAAATCAAATTTTCAATAATAACACATCTCCCGTACTAAATAAAATCTCACATTAACAGTTTAGATGAAGAGTAACATTATAAACTACTACACATTACAATATCTAAATCAATATTTAAATACGGATTAATGTTTATGATCATATATATGTATATATATTAACATTATAAAATCAAACTTTATAATATTTATTATATTTTTTATTTTTTTATATAATAAATTATAAAAAATTCTAATGAATTAAGCTTTGATAAAAAATTAATTCGGTCCAAAATCCTAATTAACACCAATTTAATATTATATAACAGAAGTCCAAAATATTATTGAGTTTTAATAACTCTTCATATATTAATTTATTTTATTTTAATAAATAAAATTGCTATACTTTTAAAGTTAAATATTAAAAAATATATATAGTATAATAACTCCTTACTCCCACGCTTATCCGAATCTAATTATAGTGTTATACAAGGAGAACATAATGTATTTATTACAAACAATATTTTGAATTAATTTTATTTAATAGTTTTAATATGCATGTCTTTATATATGTAAATTAAATAATTTAAACTAATAGATATAAATTGAACTATTATAAGTAAATGCATTCAATTACCTAAAGTAATTTTCTCATAAATTAAAGCATAAATGATATCCATCGGTTATCAGAATGATATAAAAAAATCAACAAGCGTGCGAGTATTTTAAATGCTCATTGAATATACTGAGCTATTAATTACCAAGAAAAAGCTATGAAATTGTGTTTTTTTTTCTTTCTTAAAAAGGTTCAGAGATAAGAAAGATAAAGGTGTGAATCCTTATGTGATTAACAGAAAACATAAAAAACAATCTTAGCTGACGATCATCGCTAGGACATCTTCTTCAAAAGTAAATTGATATTTCTCCATCTCTACCCTACCTGCTATCACACTAAAATCATGTTTGTTTTTCAGTTTAAGATTCTTATATAACAATTTAATATCTAATAAAGATATGCGATGCTTGTTATAGACTTAGAATCAACCACTTTGTGTTGAAAATCTAAAGAAAGTCGTGTGCACTCTCCATTATGTGATGATATGGAACTTGTAAGACCTAAGTTTTTTTAATATATAATTAGACTTAGGTAATAGGGAATGTTTTCTTGGATGTAGGACTCCTTTTCTATAGTATGCTTCCATACGTAGAAATCATATGATACTGTATATAAAAAAAAAATATGATTCTTGAAATCATTTATTTAAGAAACTTGATTTTCGTTTTAGACTAGCAGAAAGTATAATATGTTATTCAAACATATCACTATTGATAACCATAGCAAGGATAAACAAGAGTTCAATAGATTGATAATCAATTGTTGAATCATCAAATCTGATATTCTTTTTTAAACATATATTTCATCTTGCAGTGAATCTGTATTGTCCTTGTTGTTATCGTTGTCGTTTTTGTTGTCGTTGTCGCCGCCTCCGCGTCCGCATCCATCCTCCAAGCCTTCATCCTCCAAGCCTCCATCCTCCAAGCCTTCATCCTCCAAGCCTCCATCCTCCAAGCCTCCATCCTCCAAGCCTCCATCCTCCACAGTTTTCTTGTCCGTACTGTCCTGTTCTGTACTATCACATCCATGATTTTTCTTCGGTAATTATAATGATTTTAATGAACTTTTTTTTTAAGCTCAAAGACAAAAAAACACATATATGTGTAGAATTTGATAATTAATTTATTTCTTATTAAATATTAGACTAGTGGAGGATTTACTAGCCATAGCTATGGTATTAGCTCCCCAGAACGGTATACGCTTGGACGTAGTTCCTCAAATATTGCGTCTAGTAGTAGACATAATGATTCCGAAAATATGACCGTGGAGGTATGCACAATGTCAACCCAATATTTATGCATACTTCTATTTCACACATGTAGATAGATACTCATTGCTTTTATTATGTGGATGAGCAGGAACTGAATGCTTTAATAGAATCGACTGGAGAGGTCAATATAGGATTATCTGCAAGGAAAATCTGCCGATTACCAACTCATAAATTCGGACAAATAGCTAAACCAACATTGAGATCGTTGTGGCAAAAGAAAAAAAAATTCGTCGCTAATGATTCCCAGTACGATCATATATTAATTTCGACTAAGATTTTTTGCTTATATAAGCTTTGATTAATTTCAACTAAGAGTTTTTATTTTAGTTTGATTTGGTTTGGATGACATTGTAGGTGTTCGATATGCCTACTCGACTATGAGAACGGAGATAAGATAACAACTTTGCCATGTAATCATATCTACCATAAAGACTGCATTTCAGAGTGGTTAACAAGAAACACGGTATGAATTTAAACTCGATCTAACTTTTTATCTAAACAAGTACTTGTAGAAGTATATACAAGTACATAAAAAATACAAAACACATTTTCGTGTATACCTTTCTAATGAAATTTATATATTCTTGTTTGTGCAGGTATGCTGCGTATGCAAACGTGAAGTTCGTTGTTAGGGTGGAAAATTTCAATCACTTGATAAAGAGATGAAACTAGATGAATTTTTATATCATACCGTAATGTTTTTTTTTTTACGTCTATCATATCGTAACGTTTTAATATTTTAATTTAGGAAGTATGTATTTTAAATTTTTAATTGTTCGGATGATACGTAAACATGTTAGTACATATATTTACCAAACCTGACAAGAAAAAAAATATGAAATACAAAATGAAAACTGCAAAAAAAAAAAATGATATAAATTATGGTATAGAAAATTAAACAACTTTTATTTTTGGTAAATTCAAAATTAAACGAGCTAAAGTATTAATTTGTTAAAGACACTTTCCATGCTTCAAAAACTCTCAAGGTTGTTTCTTAATATATCTGAATTGATCTTCCTACACTTACATTCATGTCCACTGAAGTGAAAACAATATAGGTGTTAGTCTAATTACTCTAAATATTATCTAACTGTGGAATCCAAAGCGCAAATTGCCAAATGAGAATTGCAAAACTACCAAGAAAGAATTACAAGGCTATCATTTCTTAAGTATGACTTTGCCAAAGTATGTGAACAAAAAAAAAAAAAAAAAGACTTTTGCCAAAATACAAGTACAAAGAGATCATTTGTTTAAATATACTTTTCTAAAAGTAAAAGACCAGTGTACCCTAATCCAAAATCACGCTGAAATAATCATCATTTTCTTCCTCCTATACTAAATGACATAAAAATATAAGGCACAATTCGTTTTATTTCATAAAGATTGATGTCAAAATCGTGCATGTGTTCGGATAGATTTCTGAAGGATTTTTAGATACGAAATTTATGTCTCTAAAATTTCATCACTTGAATCTTTGCATCTAAATATCTTGCACCTTTCGATTTTCAAAATCCAAAGGCTTATGTAAGGAGTTTAATTATGATATGGGTAATAAATACTTGAATCCTTATGATTTCACACATATATATTGGACCTTATAAAAACTTTATAAAATCTAAACGTACATTATAAAAAATTATAAACTAAATTATAAACCTTATATGAAATTTTATAAAGTCTTATATAACCTTATCAATAAGTTGAAGAACTGATTATGAGATTCCTATTAACCGTATAGTACTTTATGTATTTTGTAACAATCTTCTAAAATCCTATACATATACATGTATAAAGGTTTATAAATCCTATAAATTTTTTAAAAATTAATAACTCTATTCTTTAAATGAAGTTTTAGAGTAATTTATAATTCATTTGTTAAGAGCTTTTAGAACATTTTATAAGGGTTTATCAATCGTTTATAAGAATTTATAAATCAAACCAAAACTAAATCATTATAAAATCTTATAAATCATTTACATTGGTTTATAAATCATATAAAGCTGTATTACAGATACCTTAATAACTCTATATATTTTATGTGAAATATATAAAATATTTATAAATCTTTATAGCTAAATCTAAAAATTAAAAATAGTACATATCAATTTATTTATTAACTACAATCAATGTTAGTTTAGAAAAATTAATATTGTATCTTTATAACGCAATGCAAAGAAGTTGAATCTTTTACTATTTATTTGATAGGCACGCAAGAAACTTATGAGTATTTATTAAAAGGTTTAAAGAAGAGTATCAGCTTTATAAATTTTCTTTATAAATTGATGATTAACCATATAGACCAATCAACTTTCGAAACAACCATATAGGCCATTTTATTCTATTATAAAACAATGTCTAAATCCCTAGATCAAGCGACGATCGATGAAGCAATTGCATTAGGAATGGATTTACAGTTTGATGATTTATATTTAACGATAAATGATTCTAATGATATTACGTTAAAAATTAAACAAAAAGAAGGTAAAAAAATTATACTTACACACACACAATATATATATATTAACATGCATTTTGTCCCTTTTTGTATGTTTTCATCTTGAAGTATGAATGATATTTTAGTAGATGTGTATTGCTTTTACAAATTTATATATATATATATATATGTATATATTTAAATAGTATTTTTTTTTAATTTTTACTAGAGTTATTGTTTATGTATGAAAACTTTACAGAAGCATCTTTAATACGTGATGATGAAGAATATGCAAGATTGTTACAATCACAAGAAAATGAAGAATTGGCAAAACAATACGACATGGAAGGTAATTTTTTTAAATCTTTATTGTGTTAAAATCTTTGAAAATATTTGTATGCAATGTGTTTAAGCAATCATGATTTAAGTATACATTTATTAATACAATTCAATTTAAAATATATAATCATTCGACTCAGAATTCAGATACTGAATTTTAAATATTTGGATCTATATCAGATTTTGATAAATCCAATATATAACAATGTGGATATAGATCAAACAATTTTGGATATTTGTATTTTACGGTGGAAAAGAGTTGATTCTTTATTACATCTCAGATAATAATTTTATCTGATATTTATTCAATAATTTTTAAAGACTAGTTAAAATATAATATTATTCAATTATTATAATATTTTATAAATATAACCATATAGGCTATTTTCTTCTATTATAAAAAAATGTCTAAATCCCTAGATCAAGCGGCCTTCGATGAAGCAATTGCATTAGGAATGGATTTGCAGTTTGATTATTTATATTTAATGATTAATGATTTTAATGATATCGCGTTGATAATAAAAAAGGTCAAACAACTATACTTACACACATACACACAATATATATATATATTCCCATGTATGTTTGGCTCTTTTAGTATTTTTTCAATTTGAAGTATGATTGATATTTTTGATATATGAGTATTTATTATAATTTTTTTTAAACAATAGTTATTAGTTTTTGTATGGAAACTTTACAGAACTAACTTTAATACACGGTGATGAAGAATATGCAAGATTGTTACAATCACAAGAAGATGAAAATTTGTCAAAAAAATATGACAAGGAAGGTTATTTTTTTAATCTTTATTGTGTTAAAATCTGAAAAATATACGATATGTTTATAGAATCAGGATTTAAGTATACATTTATTAATAAAAATTAATTTTAAATATATAATGATCCGAATCAGGATTTACATATTAAAATTTAAATTGAAATATTTGGATCCATATCTGATTTTGATGAATCCAAAATTTTACTATGTAGATATAGATCCAACCGTTTTAGATATTTGTATTTTAGGGTGAATAAGAGTTGATTCTGAATTACATCTCAGATAATAATTTCATCCCTACTGATATCTTTTCAAAAATTTTTTAAAACTAGTTGAAATATAATATTTTCAATTATTATTATAATAAATTTAAATGTTTTTTATTTAGAAGTAAAAAAAAAAAAATCTGAATGTGACTCTTGTTATTTCAAAATATGCTTATTTAATTTCAAAATCAGAAAAAGATTTCAAATCATATATCCACTAAAATACACAAATTAATAAATAACTCATTTTTTGTAGCTATGATTAACTTTATTACAATTAAATCAATAATAATAACGTATATTTTTTTATCATATATTTCTATAATAAATATAATAAAACTTCAATTAATATTTTTTTTACTTAAAAATAGTGTACTTTGTAGTAGACCAATGATTAAAAATTTTAAAAGAAGCACTTGATTAAATTGTATTATGCTTCACTACAAAGAAACATGTGTGTTGAATCATTTATTTTTAATATTTGCATCAGTTATAATTGATGCAAATGAATTTTACATCACTTATAAAAATGGCTCAAGCTTGATATTTGTTTTTTTTTGTGTGCAACTTATTATGCTTAGATATATTCCATGACTTTTGCAATAGATTTGGAATTACATTTACTAACATGTTTCTCTTAATACTTCATATGTTTCTTCAATATGTAGAGGATCTCCCAAACATTCCTAAGCCTGATGTTTCTTTGGTAACGTCAACTCTATTTTTTTTTCGACGTAATGTCTATTTATATATACAAAATTGCATGTATTCATTTTTCCAAGAAAATTTATGGTTTTATTTCCATGAAATCTGTTATTTTGTAAACCACTATAGAATTCATATAATAGTTTCGGTTTTCAATACATGATCCTCTGTTTACTATATATGATTTTTTCCTCCTTTTTCATTTTATTATTTACATAAATTCTTAACAAAAAAATAAGTATCTGCATAAATATTTTTTCAAAGTAAATTTGATAACTCATCACAAACCAATTTTTAATTAAATTTCAGACAAGTAGAGAAACCGGTGGTCCAAGCAATAGCGTAAGGTCCCAGGATCAACCTATGCAGGTTGATCATTGTGTAGTTCAAAGATCAAATAGTTTATCTAATCAAACTGTTATTGGGAATGACAATCCCCAACTTGAATTGGGAGAGTCGAGCGCAGAAGTCAGCACAGAAGGATTAGTAGAAAATATAATCTCCAGATTACCAACTCATAAGTATGGTCGTAAAACCTGGTGGTGTCAAAAGAAAACATTTGTTCCCGATAAAACACAGTAAGATCATAAAACTTTAAATCTTTCAACTTATTAATGCACATGGATTTATTTGATCGTCATTACTGTACCAAGACTAATTCATTTAAAATTTTGGTTTAATTTTGGTGTATTATATTTTAGGTGTTCTATATGTCTAGTTGACTATGAGAAGGGGGATAAAATAAATATTTTACCATGTAAACATGCTTTCCATAACAATTGCATTTCAAATTGGTTACAAGAAAACAAGGTAGAACCTAAATCGGGTCTTAATATTCATCTTTTAAATTATGTTAATGATACCTGCATAAAAACGTGTTCAGATGTAAATATTCTTATATAGATTTTATTTTCTTTTGTGTGCAGGTATGTTGTGAATGCCAAGCCAATATCAAGCCATAATGCTAATTCTGAGGGGATGGAGATTATTAATAACTATGTAGTAATTGTCCTTGTTGTTATCGTTGTCGTTTTTGTTGTCGTTGTCGCCGCCTCCGCGTCCGCATCCATCCTCCAAGCCTTCATCCTCCAAGCCTCCATCCTCCAAGCCTCCATCCTCCAAGCCTCCATCCTCCACAGTTTTCTTGTCCGTACTGTCCTGTTCTGTACTATCACATCCATGATTTTTCTTCGGTAATTATAATGATTTTAATGAACTTTTTTTTTAAGCTCAAAGACAAAAAAACACATATATGTGTAGAATTTGATAATTAATTTATTTCTTATTAAATATTAGACTAGTGGAGGATTTACTAGCCATAGCTATGGTATTAGCTCCCCAGAACGGTATACGCTTGGACGTAGTTCCTCAAATATTGCGTCTAGTAGTAGACATAATGATTCCGAAAATATGACCGTGGAGGTATGCACAATGTCAACCCAATATTTATGCATACTTCTATTTCACACATGTAGATAGATACTCATTGCTTTTATTATGTGGATGAGCAGGAACTGAATGCTTTAATAGAATCGACTGGAGAGGTCAATATAGGATTATCTGCAAGGAAAATCTGCCGATTACCAACTCATAAATTCGGACAAATAGCTAAACCAACATTGAGATCGTTGTGGCAAAAGAAAAAAAAATTCGTCGCTAATGATTCCCAGTACGATCATATATTAATTTCGACTAAGATTTTTTGCTTATATAAGCTTTGATTAATTTCAACTAAGAGTTTTTATTTTAGTTTGATTTGGTTTGGATGACATTGTAGGTGTTCGATATGCCTACTCGACTATGAGAACGGAGATAAGATAACAACTTTGCCATGTAATCATATCTACCATAAAGACTGCATTTCAGAGTGGTTAACAAGAAACACGGTATGAATTTAAACTCGATCTAACTTTTTATCTAAACAAGTACTTGTAGAAGTATATACAAGTACATAAAAAATACAAAACACATTTTCGTGTATACCTTTCTAATGAAATTTATATATTCTTGTTTGTGCAGGTA
The DNA here is from genome assembly GCA_000411075.1 of Sisymbrium irio. Classification (NCBI taxonomy): domain Eukaryota; kingdom Viridiplantae; phylum Streptophyta; class Magnoliopsida; order Brassicales; family Brassicaceae; genus Sisymbrium; species Sisymbrium irio. The sequence continues at coordinate 25,278 of KE155658.1, read as the reverse complement.
TGCTGCGTATGCAAACGTGAAGTTCGTTGTTAGGGTGGAAAATTTCAATCACTTGATAAAGAGATGAAACTAGATGAATTTTTATATCATACCGTAATGTTTTTTTTTTTACGTCTATCATATCGTAACGTTTTAATATTTTAATTTAGGAAGTATGTATTTTAAATTTTTAATTGTTCGGATGATACGTAAACATGTTAGTACATATATTTACCAAACCTGACAAGAAAAAAAATATGAAATACAAAATGAAAACTGCAAAAAAAAAAAATGATATAAATTATGGTATAGAAAATTAAACAACTTTTATTTTTGGTAAATTCAAAATTAAACGAGCTAAAGTATTAATTTGTTAAAGACACTTTCCATGCTTCAAAAACTCTCAAGGTTGTTTCTTAATATATCTGAATTGATCTTCCTACACTTACATTCATGTCCACTGAAGTGAAAACAATATAGGTGTTAGTCTAATTACTCTAAATATTATCTAACTGTGGAATCCAAAGCGCAAATTGCCAAATGAGAATTGCAAAACTACCAAGAAAGAATTAC
>KE155657.1:91892-108612 GCA_000411075.1 Sisymbrium irio | reverse complement strand
AAGACCATGGAAGTCTATATAGACGACATGCTCGTGAAATCCCTGGAAGAGGAAGACCACATGAAACGACCATGGAAGTCGGATTTTTCGACTGTTTGAACAAAAACAATATGAATCCCAATCCCGCAAAGTGCAGATTCGCGGTCGCTTCAGGCAAATTTCTCGGATATTTGGTAACATATCGAGGTATAGAGGCAAACCCAAAACAGATCAACGCTTTGATCGATATGGCATCCCCTAAGACCAAACGAGAAGTCCAAAGGCTCACGGGACGAGTTGCAGCCCTCAACAGGTTCATCTCCCGATCAACCGACAAATGTCTTACTTTTTACGACATGTTAAAAAGAAAAAAAAAGTTGTAGTGGACCAAAATATGAGAGGAAACTTTTCAGCAACTCAAAGCATATTTGGCTAGTCCGCCCGTACTCGCGAAACCAGTAGTCGGAGAACCACTGTTTTTATACATAGCCATCTCCACAACTGCCGTGAGCGTAGTCCTGAGTCGGGACGAGAGAAGTGAACAAAGACCAGTGTTCTATGTAAGCCAAACTCTCACCGACGCTGAAACTCGCTATCCTCAAATGGAGAAGCTAATACTTTCGGTGGTGGCGTCTGCGCGCAAGCTCAGAACCTACTTTTAATCACATACGGTTATAGTTCTGACCGCATTCCCATTAAAAACTATCTTACATAGCCCGAGTCTTTCGGGACGTCTGGCGAAGTGGGTTGTCGAGCTAAGCGAATACGATATTGAATATCGATCAAGAACGTAAGCGAAATCGCAAGAAGGAAGCATATAAAGACCCAAAAATACCACTTGGACCCTCCACACTAATGGATCAGCTTTAAAACAAGGATCGGGAATAGGAATCCGTTTGACGTCTCCAACGGGAGAAATCCTGGAACAGTCATTCTGCCTCAATTTCGCAGCATCCAACAACGAGGCAGAGTACAAAGCCATGATCGCTGGTCTGAGACTCGCCTTCGGGATCAAGGTAGAAAACATTCACGCCTTCTGCGACTCCCAGCTAGTTGCAAGTCAATTCAGTGGAGAGTACAAAACCAGAGACGATATAATAAAAGCCTACCTAAAAGTGGTCCAGGAACTCACATATAAAGGTAAGTAAACTTCTTCTTCTTCTTCTTCTTCATATTGAGTATTTTCAATATGGATCCGATAATTATTGTTTCCGATAACTCGGTTAAGAAAAACAAATATGTATTCAACGCCCACTATAGCTAACCAACCTTAATTTTCTCCGTTTGTTCGTCAACCACCAAGAAATATTAAGAAAAGTAGGAACCTCTAAAACTTTTTTTTTTGTATTAGGGTTGAGTTATGGATTTTGTTTACATTATGGTCGTATTATTTATTTAAGATACGACTGAGTTATGTAATTTACATTTTTGATTTTAGGGTATGTTTGAAGTTTGGCTGAGTTATTTAATTATGATATAGCTGAGTTATGAATTTTGTTAAATAAATAATTGTTATTTTTATCATAATTTTTTAATTTTTTTAATTTTTACATCAAAAATAAAAATAAAAAATATTATTTTTAAATTTCAATTTAAATTTATAGAATCATTCCTTTTTTTGAAAAATAAATTGGAATTTTTAGGATTTTTATTGAATTTCCTGTATTTTTATAAATTTTATATTTTATTAATTAAATATTATCACTATGTCTCGAGATTTTAAATGTCTCGAGATTTAAGAGAATGCATCGGTGAGTTACAGATCTCGAGATTGTAAATGTCTCGAGATTATACATATTTATACTCTTTTTCACCTAAATGATACGGCTGAGTTATTATACATATGGCTTAGTTATCTAAATGATATGACTGGGTTATTATACATATGGCTTAGTTATCTAAATGATATGACTGGGTTATTATACATATGGCTGAGTTATGTAAATGACATGGCTGAGTTATGGAGGTTAAACTGATTTTCCCGCCTAAAATACCAAACGTCGCATATACATTACACTTGACGGCTGACTTATATGAACACCACGGCTGACTTATATGAACTCCACGACTAACTTATAACAGGTAGTTACGGCTGATTTTTGGGATTTAGGGTCTAAGGTTTAAAGTATATTAATCAGGATTTATGTTTAAAGTATATAAACCTCTAAAAATTAATACTCGATAAATTAATAATCTCTATAAATTATTAATATTTATTTTTACTAAATTTATATTATATATACTAGTTTAGTGTATATTACTTTTTATTAGTAGATTTTCTTGAATAACATCATTTTCTCCAAAAATAGTTAAAGATTTAAATATTATTTTTATAAATTAATTAGTTTTTAAATTAATAAATTTTAAGAGTCTTAACATTCTTAATTTATAAATATTTTACTCTATGATTTATTTTATATGATTTAGAATCTCAACTTATATATATATATATGTAAAGTTTAATGTACTTGTAAGATAACATATATCTTAATATCAAATTAGATTATCAACTTGTAAATTCAAGAAAGTATACACATTTACTTGATTTATATTCACTTGATATTGAAACAAGAAGTTTAATTATAACTTTTTAACATTTTTAATTTTTAGGTATATTTGAGGTTTTTATAAGTTATCGAAATGACATATCTGAGTTTTAGACAAATGACATGGATAATAATTAACTGACACAGATTTATTAATAATTTAAATAATTTTTTTAATTAAAAGTGTTTATCGTCATTTATCAATTTAGACAAAGTTACTAATAATTTTTGAAAAATTTATAGTAGTTTAGTAATATAAACAAAGTTTTATAGTAATTTAGTAATTAATCATATTAATATATTATGGTCCTGTTAGTTACCGTGTCGCTGCGAATGATTCCAATGAAAAATTACACATTAAAAATAAGGAAAAAATGGTGAAAAATAAACAATGTCTCTGCGATCAGTTACTACGAAGATGCCGGTGTTATCTATGCAGCTGAAAAAATAGCAACCTTACGACTTGTTTTCATCACAACAAAAAAAACCGCTGCGCGTGTTACAATTCCTTATTCTCCACATACTGTTTTGTGATCGCTAATCAGCAGACGCAACGACGCCGTAACAAAGCCTATATGTTATGGTACTGAAACTGCAGGATGTATGGATTTTGGTCCAGAATGTTTTGGTACTGAAAGAACTCCCAATAAACAAATCAAAATCCATAATGAAAAATTGATACACCCAAAATATGGATCACTCTAAGCTGGTGTAATAATATAGGATTCAACTGAAATGTAACGAGCAAACAAAGAATAATTTGAGGTGGATTGAAGGGTTACACAAAAGTTGCAAAAGATATTTGATATTCTCACTCCTAAGACCGATGATATGATGCACCAAAACACATTTAGAGGTTATTATTTGGATATGACTCACCAAACAACAAAAAATGTTCTAAACAAAGAACAATGAGATTTCTCTAAAAAAAGTTGTTTTAACAAGAAAACGGTTATCATATTCATCTTGACAAAATGTTACATAAATAGAAAATAAAAGATGAAAAGTTAAAAAATAATTGTTTTGTAGAAAATAATGCATAAAAAATGAAAAAAAACAAGACTAAAATAATTATGTTGAATGACTCTTTAAGTCCAAACATCTGTCTGGGATTTGTAGAAAGAATGAAATGGACTTTTCTGATGGATCAATATTGTAGAACAATTCGGTTTATAGCTTAATTCAATCTGGTCTGGTCAGAATTCTCCAATGAATATGCATATGTCTGAATTTGCGAGAACTGTAAATAACCCACATTTTGATGGCATAACTCCCAGATTTGAACTTTTATTTGATGTGATTATTCTTTGGAAATTTTCATAATTGAACTGAATACATTCGCAAAGTGGCTTCACACATAAACATCACGTGGTAAAGAAGATATGTTTCGAACAATGAATGTATGTTTTTGTTGTTCGATGCTCTACCAATGGAACATATATTTGCTGTAGCCATGATGATATCTGATCTTCATCATGAGAAAACTCAAGGGTTAAGTATGTTTTAGTTGGAGTCGTAGCCAAATGATAGGTGATCTACCGGGAAGTCAATCGCGGTACTATATGAGTGAGACCAAAATACGGGGAACAGTCATGTGGTGATTATAAGGTCAGTATATCATTACTTTCGAACTTCCCAATTAATACACCGACTATCGGACATGGGTGGATCGACTTATGAGCCTAGTGAAAAGATATAGAGGCTCACCAGAAGAGGAGATTAGGGCGTTATAGTATCCATAACTTCTTAGCTCGATATGTATCCCAAGCCTCTGTCTACTTTATTTGGAGAGAGCGCAATAGTAGTAACCACTAAACACGGGGATACACATGCCTCTAGCCACTCTGACTAGAAAATCGACAGACACGTGAAAGACAAGCTCCTCTCAATCCAAAAAGCTGGCGACCCAAGATACGAGACTGGACTCCAAACCTGGTTCTCTTTTCAAAGCAAATTTCCAACGCTTTATTTCTCTGACCTCAAGTCTCTGCTGTATTTCTTCTATTTCTACAACTCATTTTCGAAATCAGAAAATGTAACAGCGTATTTTTCTCTCGAATTAACTTAACATATTATTAAAAAAGCAAAAAAAACCCTAATCATTGTTTGCTTACGGTGTATTTCCTTTTGTTAATCAAAGACCTATTCAATTTTTTCTCGAAAAATGTATTTTTATTTCCTTTTTCACTTTCGTTAATTTCCTCTTCTATTTTTCACGTTTACTAAACTAATTGGATATGGGATACTTTTTAAGACAATATATAAGTTGCTAATTTATCGTATCTATTTTCGTTCATTTGGGAGCAAAATATAACCTTGATCTATTTGTTCGTTAATGTGAGAACTTAGAAATTTATAATTAAATATAATAATTTTTATTAAGAGAAATTTGGTTGGATGATTGTGCAACCTTTTGCATTCTTCGTTTACCTCTTCAGGGATCAACAAGACTTACAAAATCCATCGATATAGATAGTTTGTTATGAAATTCAGAATCGGGGTTCTTTGCTCCGTCCTTTTATATACGACTTTAAACTCGTCCATCTCACCTTCTCTAGAATATTCTTTGACTCCACGTCAGTCTTTGCACACCTTAACTTCTTTAGCACCTCTTGACTGTTTCTTGACTGGTACAGGATCTACATCACTCCATCAGACATCTTCAAATTCAATCTTTTTAAATTTGTGTCTTTCAAGCACATGCACTGGAAAATCATATCACAAACGCATAGCAGAAAAATTAGAATTTTAGAATCAACCTGAATAACATATATGTTTGATTTAAGTTTTGATAAGGCTAAGTCTCTGGTTAATATATCCTAGAACCACCGTCTACATTGTATACATATAGTTGTATATTAATGTTTTATTCACTTGATATAAAATAATTATCATTCTGTACACATCGACACAATTAGTTGTGAGCTCGAATGTCGAATACATCTCACACTTGTCCGTTACGAGGGGGATACTTGGCAACAATCTGAATTTTCAGTCTGCTTAGTGATTATTAATTATAACATGTATGAGAGAAGAAGTGTTTGCGTCATGTGTGTATGTACGTTTTCTTTTTAACCGAATGTAAAATAATATTCAAACCGAAAAAAGTATATTTTTAAAATGGATGTAACTGCTTTATGAAACGAAAATTCAAAAGTATGAAAAAGTTCTATGATGTTGCATGTTCAGCCGATTTGCATATGTAGTCTTGGATTCTTTTCTTCTTATATGATGTTGGGGATGTGCACTCGAACCACCTCACCATCCCAAGTTTATAAACCAAGACTGACAAAGTATCATCATGGATAAATTTTTGTTTTATTTTCTCTCCTATTTGAATTCCTGTCGAAGTTTAACTTGATGTCTTATTTTATACATAGGTTCTTAAATCTCGTTTAAGTGCGGACTAGATTTTTTTTTATTGACTAACGAATGTTACAGACTAAAAGGGTTTGTGATCCCGATTCAAGACATCAGTCTGGATGAGCAGCTTCAGCTACAAAGAGACCTTCATAACAAACTTCGTTCCCACTTTTTTATGTACTTTTTTTTAGTTGTAATCGCATAAATGATATATTACAACGCCCAAGTCTCATGATTTGGGTCATCTTCAGATGTCTCTAAAGAACACAGTTTACTAGATTCGATCAGTAGCACAAACAAGCTAGTCACCAACGTCTTGTTTTATTCTTTAAGGAACAATCTGAAAGAAAGTAGATTTAGAATATGGGTTCATTTTCCATATAAACTCCGAGCCAAAAACAAGAAAAATACATCGGAAAATCATAGCCACATATAATCAAAAACTAGAACTACTAACTTATAAAAGATCATAAAATGAAGAAAACTTCGGGTCTCTGAGAGTTACTATCTCCTTTATTGATTTTTGTTTGCTTTCCTTCATCATTGTCACTAATCACTGTCACATCTGCATAGAGACTAATCCAGAAACATATTAAGTTAGATCTCCCGAAGCTAATTAGTCACCATTGGTGAGAAACATATCAATAAATAATTACTTAATTACCCTGATCAGTATAGTCTTGCTCTTCACATGAAGAATGTCTGCAAATGTGTCACTGCCGTTGCTAAACTTTTCAACCCTCTGTCTAGATCCTTCTCCATTTCGCCAATTTCGTTCCTCAACTTCTCTCTCTCTTTCTTCATCGCCAATAGTTCTCTCGGCGTCATGTTCAGATTCACTACAGACACAGTGCCTCTGTACGGTTTCTTCAGATCCTCGAGACTTTTGAGGAAGTTTTTGTAATCTATCATCAGACTCTCAAAATTCTCTTTTAAAATCTCGTGTTCAGAAAGTTGACCAGTTTCGGACGAGTTGTTATTGTTGTCATTCTTCTCTGATTTGTCTGAACGAGCTGCTGCTTCACCAGACATTGTGTCCTTGATCAATCTGAGCTTAACCTATGAAAACGAAAAACCATAAGATAAGAGTACAAGTCACAATGATTTCTTAAGAATTATTTAAAAAAAATAAATTTAAGATTAGAAACCCTTGACGAATTTCTTCAGTTTGCAAATGAATCTTAAAAGTATTAAAAGCAGATTTGCATGTGTTCTACTGTGTCTATTACATTTAGGTCATTTATAAGAAATTGCTGATTCATATTGAGTTGAAGTCAAAAATCAAATTTAAATCTTATCAGATCTGGTCATATGGTTCAATGTAAAATGACTACAAATTTAGAGATGAAGTGCATGCATTAAACTAAAAGTATATTCAAATATTTTTTATGGATATCATACCAATCAAGTTCGAACGTCTATATATATTTTAAAATTTTCCTTCTATGTACTATTTCATATAGTCTTGGGTGTTTGATACCCGTTTGGGTTAGGATTGAACTTTTTGGATTTTTGGAATTTTGGATTTAACTTCTATAATCTGTTTCTGTTTTAGAAATTTAATGTTGGGTTAGCGATGACATTTTATGACGTTTTTACATTGTCGTAAATTATAAACGAATTACCAACGGTTTTATGACGAATTTACCAATCATCTTAAATGCTAAATTCATCATAAAATCGTTGTAACTTTACGACAAAATGTTTTGTTGTAAATAGTGTCTAAGTTCTGACGACTTCCCAACTATTTTACGACGATATCAGCTTTCGTCGTAAAAATGTTGTAACACACCAACATATTTACGACAATTTATATTTACAATAATTTAAAGACGAAATTAGAAATTAGGTGGTCACGTTTTTTATAAGGTTTACATGTTTTATTACAACTGAATAATTCATTGTTATTTATTTGTAATCTCGTTTTAAGTTTTTTGGAAAACATGATGTTGTAAATTTATGGTCACGTTTTTACTTGTAAATAAAAAATAATTATTCTTCATAAATAACAACTCAAACCAACAATCTTGAAAAAAAGTTTTCCTTAAGAAAAAAGAGATTTGAGAAATAAGAAAACAATCGCTTATGAGAAAAAATCGTTTGTGAGAAAAAAACATTTAAAAATAAAAAAAATTCAAAAAAATGTTTTTAAAAATGTCTTTTAGTGGTGATATATACGAGCAACAAAAAGGGAAGTATATGCATAGAGATGCTGCTGAAAACGTGATGAGAGAGTATCTCAATGGAGTAGAAATCTTCATGCACCAAGCCAGTCAAATAGAAATCACGTTAAAATCGGGTAAGATGTTCTGTCCTTGTCGATAGTGTATGGAAGCATCTATTAAATATAGGGTTTACACCATATTATTACATTTCATTTCACCATGGAGAAGGTTATATTGGTTGCAGTAATGATAAAGCTAGCAGTAGTAATTTTAATAATGTTGAAGTTAATCAAACAGAAATGAGTAATCTGCATGATATTGGTTAACATAATGAGGTTCATGGGGTTATAGATCATGATAGGATGCATGAGCTGGTCACATATGCATTTAAAGAAATTACTACGTTTGCCGAACTAGTAGTTGTTGAGAAACATAACTTAGATGCAAAAACGTTTTATGTAATGTTAGATGCTGCAAACCAGCCTATCTATGAACACTACAAAAAATTGTTGATTTATATCATTTATTTTTAATATTTGTATTAATTATAAATGATGCAAAAACTTTTTGCATCATTTAAAAGAATGTCTCTGAAAGTGGTGATGCATATAATTTGTATGACTTTACTAATAAATGATGTAAATAAATGAAATATATACATCAATTACTGTAAAAACGAGGTTAACTTTTATACCAATTGTGTTAAAAATGATGTTAACTTTTATATCAATTATTATAAATGATGTTAATATTTGTAACACTTGTAATAAATGATGTTATAATTGTAATAAATGATATATATTACAGTTACATCAGTTTTAGATAAGTGATACAAATTTTTTGATTCATATTAATTAACTATATTATTGTTAATTTTAATAACAAAATAATTTCGTAATATTTAATATTTTCAAATATATACATATTTTAATTACTATGTATAAAAAATAATTAAAGTATCAAATGATTTCAAAGTTATTGTGAAGTGAGGAGTTTCTTTTATAGATGAGAAATTGTATCTTCTTGGTGCTTGTTTCTGATGTGAGACAATTTTTTTAAAAACATTGTAGTTTGAATCATTTGTTAATTGATACAAATATTGATGCTAGTTAATAAAAACAAATAATTTATTTAATTGATATAAATTTATATAATAATATCAATTTTGTTAAAATGATACAAATTAAAATAATTAAGCATTGATTTACTGAAATGATGTTAAATTAACTAATTATAACATCATTTATTATAATTGATGCTAATTCATTAATATTTGTCTCATTTGTAATTAAATGATTTAAAATAATATCCCTCTATTTTTTGTTTAATTTAAATGATGTAAATCAACATTTGTTTTGCAGTGGAAGGATGTAGAGAAAGTTTGTCTAAATTGTCATTGACAGCTAAGATGATGAACATTAAAACAAATTATAATTTACCTGAGATATCCATGGATGCATGGGCTGAATTATTCAAAGAGTATTTGTGAGAAGACAATGTGTCTGCTGAATCATATAACGATATTCAAAAATTGGTTTTTAGTCTTGGTTTGCCTTCTGAGATGACAGATGTCTGCATCGACAATTGTATGATCTACTGGAAAGATGATGATAAGTTGCATAAATGTTGATTTAGTAAGAATAAAATATATAAATTACAAGGGGGCGGGCAGACGAAGGTACCGTACCAAAAAATGTGGTATTTACCAGTAACATATAGGTTGAAGAGATTATATCAGTTTGAAAGGACATCAGCGACGATGAGGTGGCATGCATAGCATTCACAGACCGATGGAGAGATCAATCATCCATCAGTTACAAATGCATGGAAACATTTTAATACGGTACACCAAAATTTTGCTAGAAATATTCGGAATGTTTATCTTGGTCTATGCACACATATGGTTTTAGTCTGTTTGGAATGTCTAGTAGACAATATGCCTTATAATCTTCCACCGGGGATATGGATGGAAAAAGAATTCCTATTCCTAAGTATACTAGTTCCCGGTCCAAAACATCCAAAGTGGCCATTTGATGTTTTTCTGCAACCTCTTATTCATGAGTTAAAGGAGTTATAGACTTATGGGGTTCGAGCATATGATTACTCATCCCAATTTAATTTTACAATGAAGGCAGTGCTTATGTGGACAATAAATGATTTTTCTGCCAACGGAATGCTATCATGGTGGAAAATGAATGAGTGATTGGCTTGTCCATATTTTCTTGTGAGGACAGATGCATTTCAACTAAAGTATTGGACGAAGACATGTTGGTTTAATTGCCATCGCCGGTTTCTTTCATTAAACCATACGTAAGAGTAAAGTGAAGATACGTGATCTCTCACCATCGTATCTATCTAGGGAAAATATTGATGCACAAATTGGTTATTATGGTGCTTAAGAAACTATTACCCGTGGAGATAATTGACATGTTCCAAGTAATATGCCGGCTGAGTATGGACAACATCACAACTGGTATAAAAAGAGTATATTTTCAAAGCTGTCATATTGGAAAGACTTTATAATTCGACATAATTTGGATGTAATGTATGTCGAGAAGATTTTTTCCGATAATATCATGGACATAATACTGAATGTACCAGGAAGACAAAAGATAAAAAAAATCATGGTTAGACTTGCCCGCTATTTTTTCTAGAAGTGAGTTACATATTAAGAAATCTTTCCAAAATAAAACCATACAAGAATAATATATACACTAAAAATTAGGTAAGATAGAGAGAGGTAATAGCTAGGAACCTGGAAACGTCTATTCTTATTTTTATGAATAATATCTTCATATGGGAACCAATACGTGGGAAAATTAAGTGACATTATCTGACACATACAGTGTGTTGGTCTGTGAAGTTAGTTTTTCTTTTCCAACTAACTCCATATATTAAATCAAATGCGTTTCGGTTCACTAGTTTCCATAGAAACTAATAGCCCCGGATATGTGTGACTTACATGGGAAAACAAATTCCCTCGGGCCCTGGGCTTTTTAGCAAGGGAGTCGGCACCGAGGTTTTCTGAACGGGCATTAAACGTAGACTAAAGACATCAAAAAATGATCTTAATACAAGTAAAAACTCTATCTCCGTTTTAAAGGCAGGCCAATCCAATGGTTCCTCCATCATGTTGATCAAGTTGGAACAGTCTGTTTCTATGCAAAACGCCTTTATTTCTTTTTCCCGAAGACAGACCATTGCTCATATTAGACCGTTCACTTCTGCATGTAATGCTGAGAGACTTCGTCTACATGCCTGCTGTCCGGATATATATAATCCGTTACTATCTCAATAGCACCATCCCAGTCCACTCACTTGATCATGGCCAACCCAAGAGGCATCAACTTGACAAGTGGGCACTAAAAGAGCTAAAGGATTTTCATCTGTTGGAGTGAAGTTTTGGACCGTGCATCGGGCGATGCAGCCCTTGCATCCGTCAATGCAGATCGCGACCACAAATTCCTCCGTATATTTTTACAAATTTGAATAAAAAGGAAAATTACCCAGAAGTTTTAGATATTTATAAATTAAGTCATTTTCAAGGTTTTTCTTTATAATTATGTTTTTAAGGTCATTGTTTAGACCCAAACGCTATGTTTTATCATTATTCTAGAGAGAGCTTTTGGAGAGAAGAATTTAGAATTCCTTCAGAGAAGATTCAGAACTCCATTAATACTATTCCTATTTATCTTATGCAATCTTATTCAATTATGATTTCTGTTTCATTAATCATCTCTGAGTAATTTTCTAGTTAGATTTAGGGGTTTTCATCAGGTTTTTCATAGATTGTTTAGTTGATTTCTTAATTAAGGATTCTGAACACTAGTTCTTCATCGAGGCTGTGGTTAATGCTTAATCTGAACTGACGAGTTAGATTATTGATCATAGGTTGATTCTCGCAACGAAAGTTGGTCAATTAGCTAGAAACAACCCTAGATGAGAAAAATACTTATCTGCATAAGAATTTGATTTTGGGATTTTGTAAACAGATCGAACCTGCAATTATTGCTTGTTTAGACTTTAAAACTCACAAAGAAATTTGGTTTTCTAGGTTGTTAGACATATATCGTTTTTGCAGCGGCAACTGGTTTACTTTATCATTGTATTTCAAGTTTTAGAACCTAGCAGAATCATGATTAACTGATTATCTTGTATTCCTGATTACCTTAGAATACCATGTGCCTGACTTTTTCTCTTATTGAATCTTAATCCGATTTTAAACTGTTTTTCTGTCTTTTAAATACAACTATTCTTGTTTAACTTAATTCAAAAGCCTAATTAGTCTATTGTGTGATTCTTGAATCTATGTGGAATTCGACCCTTAAGTACTGCAATCGATTTCTTAATTGAGAGAGTAGCTCTAGGGTAAATTGAGAGAAATCAATTTTGGTGCCGATTCCGGGGATTTAGTGCAATCACCATTATATTAGATGTAGAATTTAGTCTAGACTTTATTTTCTAGTTAATTACGTAGTTCTTTCTCTATTTCTTGATTTTCAGGTGTATGCACACTCACAATACCAGAAACAAGGATTCTCCACTTTTGAATTTGTCTAGTCAGGAGTTGAGAGAGTTAAAACGAACAAACCGAAAAACAAGGAAGACAGCAGAAATGCAGAGGGTTATCATCAGACCTGATGCAGCTGGAGTCTTACGAGACCAAGAGGGTCACATATATAACGAGGCTGGCCCAAGGATTGACAAAGAGGAAATGTCATTGAAGAACAGATTCATGCGATTGGACAACAACCCAATGTTGTTGCTTCTGGGCAACAACATGTAGCTGCTGTTGTGCTGCCTGTACAAGGAAGGACTTTAGTTGATTTCAACAGACCTGATCAGTTTTATGCTAACAGGTATACAATTTGCCCTCCCCCATTTCAGAGGAATGACTTTGAGCTGAAACCTGCATACTACACTCTTGTGGGTCAGCATCCTTTTCATGGTCTTCCTCATGAGCATCACATGAACCATCTGGAAAAGTTTGAGGACTTGGTGACAAGTATCAAGCTGAATGGAGTCTCTGAGGAATATATTTTCTGCAAGTTGTTCCCTTACTCACTTGCTGGGGATGCAGCTTATTGGCTTAAGCAGTTGCAACCAGGATCTCTCACTACCTTATTTGACACAAAGAATGCCTTCCTCAACAATTTCTTTGATGATGCAAGATCTGAGGATCTGAGAACAAAGATCTTTACATTCTTTCAAAGACCTACTGAAGCATTCAAAGCTTCTTTGTTGAGATTTAGAGCTTACCAAAGAGACTGCCCTCATCATCGTTTCAGTGATTTTCAGCTGCTGGGTACCTTCTTCAGAGGCATTGATTGGAGGTATCAGATGGCTTTAGATGCTGCAAGCCAAAGAAACTTCAACACAAGAAGTCCAGAAGAAGCTAAAAGGCTTATTGAGAACTTGGGATCTAGCAATAGTACCAAGAATGCAGACTTTGAAAGAAAGAGGCTGGCTGAAAACAAGGAAAAAGCTCCAAATGCTGAGGTGAAAGATAAATTAAATTCTATCCACAATCTCCATGTGGGTAAAAAGCAGGTTCAGTTTGCTGCAGAGGTTGAGACCTTTGAATCTGAAGAAGAGGATGTGAACTACATCAATGGAGTTGGGTTTCAAGGGCAGAGGTTTGGCAATCAACAAGGCTATGATTCCTCTTACCAAATGCCTTTTCAGAACAACAACCTCATAAGAACCTATGGTTCTTCTTTCTACCAGAAACCTCCTGAACAGAACAATAAGATGGAGTCAATGCTGGAGCAGGTTCTGGAGGGTCAGACAAAGATGACTGTGTGCTTTAATGGGAAGCTGCATGCTTTGTATACTGATCTGAATGAGAATATTGAGTCTTTGGGGGCTCATGTGAAGAAATTGGATGTTCAGGTACAAATACTGAGGTGAAAGATAAGTTATATTCTATCCACAATCACCATGTGGGTAAGAATCAGGTTCAGTTTGCTGCATAGGTTGAGACCTTTGAATCTGAAGAAGAGGATGTGAACTACATCAATCGAGTTGGGTTTCAAGGGCAGAGGTTTGGCAATCAACAAGGCTATGGTACCTCTTACCAAAATCCTATTCAGAACAACAACCTCATAAGAACTTATGGTTATTCTTTCTACCAGAAACCTCCTGAACAGAACAGTAAGATGGAGTCAATGTTGGAGCAGGTTCTGGAGGGTCAGACAAAGTGACGTGTGCTTTAATGGGAAGCTGGATGCTTTATATGCTGATCTGAATGGGAATATTGAGTCTTTGGGGGCTCATGTGAAGACATTGGATGTTCAGGTTGCCCAAACTGCTGAATCTATCAGAAGGCAAGAGGGGACTCTTCCAGGACGGTCTGACGCTAACCCATGGCACATCAATGCTATTATGGTGAGAGGAGATGGAAATCTCGTGGAGTTTACGATCACTGATGGTGATTTTTGGACTTTGGAGCTTGCATCGGTCGATGCAAGGGACGAGTATCGGTCGATGCAAGAACAAAACTCCAAATTTTCGAGTGCTGACGGACGAGTATCGACCCAACACAATGCAGAAAGGTCGATGCACGGAAAAATCCGAGCCTTCTCTTCCTGAAACAGCCGAACAGGCTGTAGGAATTGTTTACAAGCCCAAGGTGCCTTTTCCAAGGGTCATAGGAAGTCAAAACAGTTGACAGAGGAGGAAATCTTCATGGAGATCATGGATACGATCCTACTTGGGATTCTTTTAGTAGATGTAGCCAAGGTGTAACCTCCACTCAAGAGGTATGCTAAACGGATGGTTCAGAATGGTATAAGTCTTGAAGAAGCATGATTGCTTACTAAGGACATCAGTGCAATCCTCCTGAAGAAGACTGTCTCTAGGAAGGAGAAGAAGATGAGAGCCTATGAAGAAGTGAGTGCTATGGTACAGAGCAAAGTTCCAGAGAAACTGCAAGATCCAGGGAGCTTTGTGCTTGATTGCTCCATCTCAACAGGAGGGTTCCCTCATTCTCTTTGTGATTTGGGTTCAAGTATCAATTTGATGCCTCATTCTGCTGCTGTGAGACTTGGATTGACTGACTTTAAGTCCACAAAGATTCATCTTATCCTTGCTGATCGTTCCAAGAGGATTCCAGAAGGTGTCCTTGTAGATGTTCCACTAAAGATTTGAGGATGCATCATTCCCATAGACTTTGTGGTTTTGAAGTATGATCAGGAGCCCCATGACCCTCTTTTCCTTGGAAGGTCATTCTTAGCTACAGCAGGAGCTATCATTGATGTGAGAGCAGCGATGATAGACTTGGATTTGGGTGATAGAGTCCTAAACTTCAACATGGACACACTAAGGAAGAAGCCTACCATAGATGGTCAAGCATTTTCTGTTGAGGTTGCCATGGATGAGGATCCAATCACAGAGCCTTCAGATGACATTATTGATGGATATGTCAAGGTGTTGGATGTTACTGAAGCTGTTGGGCATCATGAGGACGTTTTTGTGTTGGAAACAGAGGCAACAAAGCTGAGTTGCAGAGAAAGTGAAGAGATTCGAGGTACAGACCTTGCATCGCTCCATGCACCCCACAGACCAAACCAGAGACGCCCAAAATACACAGTTTTCTGGAGGTTTCTAATGCTGCAAGTTTAATTGCTTCTCGGCAACAGCCATCTCCACCTCATATACGCCATATACCCCGAAGAAAGCAAAGGTATGCACTTCCTAGTTCTAGACCACCTGATATCATCAATTATACACTTCCATCTGTTTCACGCTTATGCAACTCACAAGATTCTCATAGAAGGCTTGATATTTCTTTTGATGATTGTGCAGGAAAAAAGAGCAACCCACCCATACATGAAATCCACCCTTCATCTGTTCCTAGCTTCCTTGGAAGATCTCATGCACCTAATGCCTATACACAACCATGGATGATGAGATGTTCTTCCGGAAGCATCCACCGATCTCTGAGCCTCATCAAAGTCGAGCTAATGATGTTAAACAAGTGCTTGGTCGGAGGCAACCCATCTGTAGGTAAGTTTTCTTTTACTTTTTATTTTTGTTTTGAGCTGCGACACTAAGCAGCTTGGAGCTGACCTTTCCATTGACAGATGCACTCACTGCATCGATAAATGCACTAAACGGGTAAGTATTCTCGACCTTGTCGTTTGTTCATTCGTTTTCTTTTTATTTTCTTACCAATCATAAGGCTAGATGAACACTGGGACAGTGTTATTCAAATCTGGGGAAGGTAGTTACTGACATTGTTTTTGTTTTTGTTATTTTGAGTCAGTTGTGTCAGTTTGTGTCGTTTTATTGAGTCAAGTTTTGTCGGGAATTATGATATTTTCTTGGAAATGACCACTTTGATTACCACTATAGTGACCATTCCTACAGCTTTTGACAGCAGATTTTACTGATACGAAAACCCAAAGGTGGATTGATCTACCAATGTCCCCATATCTGTCTAGGAACCGAAATCCACCTCAATGTAAATAAGTAAAGATAATGTGAGGAACCGAGAATCTTGCGATGAAAACAATAATAAAACCGTAAAATAGATGAAAAACTAAGGCAAAGGGAAGAATGATTTTTATTGCTTAGCCTGAATGCTTGCTCCGAGATGTTATTCGATATCTTACAAAGAAAGAGATCAATCTCTATATATACAAGACATCCTAAGTCCTAAAACTA
>KE155657.1:42423-60302 GCA_000411075.1 Sisymbrium irio | reverse complement strand
TTCTTTCTCTCGGGTCTCTCTTTCTCACTCGGTTTCTCTCTGGTTTTCTAAACAAAATAGCAGCAACTGAAGAAGCAACAACTGAAGGCTGATATTTATAAGCTTGGTGAGTGCTCTGGGCGGCAGAATGGACCAATGGAGACGCGGGCGGCAGGATGGACCAATCGCGCGTCGCCACCTCTTCCGAGTCAGGTACACTGAACACTTCTCAGCCAATCATATTCTGACACTCCTCTGACACTCTCCCACTGACAATTTTTTTATGTTTTCCGGTTCATGATGGTGTCTTCCACTCACGGATTCTGTTCACATTCGGGTAAATGATGTTGTCTCCCACTTCTGGATTATGTTCTCATTACGTGGACATTCTTGTCTGCCACTGACATATTCTCTTCTCGTCAGTCTGTCCTTTACGGTCTGGCACGTTCTCGGGCAAAGCGTACGGTGCTTCCTTGGGTTAAAACGCATCCGTCTCGTCTGTCGCCCAACAGTTCTTCTCCCGCGCCTGAAGATCATTTTCTTTGAAAATTTGGGGTCTTGGTCAGGGGCATTACACTCGGTCTCATTCTTCTGAGACTTTTTCAGCTTTTGCTCATGACGACCAACCATATGGACCGCCGTATTAAGATCCTGCAACACGAGAACATCACATCATTCGGGCTCGTTTAAAGAAAAGAATCATCGCAAGGCCGGACAGAAAACCTACCCTGATTTGTTCCTAGGCAAACTGTTCAAACTCTTCTCGACAAGAGAGTTCATTGAGCTCAGGACTCGCCATCGGCAAAGTCCGAAGGTGCCATAAGAGATCCGCGCACGATGTGCTGTCGTTGCGGAGCGGCTTCCTCCCGTTTTATCGTCATTCAATCGACTATGGGTTAATCATCATAACCTTTTTTTTTTATTTGGTGCCTCCTCCGCCGCGGTCTCTCCTCCCTCGAGTGGAACCTCATCCACGTTTTCATTAGCGGCCTCCGAAACATTCATTCCGCGTCGGCCTCGGAAGCCACCTGCTTCCCTTTCCTCCTGGCTAAAGCAGCCATCTCTGCCTCGTCGTGCACCGACTGTCCAGCAACAGTCTGCTCCACCTCAGGAGCATTTTGGGTTTCAGGAGCTTTAGGCTCGACTGATACTTGCGGGTGCGAAGATTGCAAACCCGGTGAATTGACTTTCGCCTTCTTGTCGTTCGACCTGGCCACTTTCTCGGCCAACTCTTCCGCATAATGGTCGCGGTCGCGTTTTCTCAGACCCATCGCGGAGTCAGCGCCAATTGCTCCTAAGAGTGCGTTCTCTTCCTTTTTACGTTGGCCCACACGGTGTTCAAAAGGAGAGTTTTGTTAACACAAGAATTATGCGACGTGAAAGATCAAAATAAAATAAAAGATCATTTACTCTTAGAACGACGAAGTCTTTCAGCTGCCTCTTCTGGATAAGCTTTCCAGCTCGCCTCGGATATCTTTCTCGCGTCGGTATAGAAAGCCAAAGGCGTACGATCCCCCAAAACAAAAGAACTGCATTCAAATAAAGACAAAAAATTACTTAGTTAATTATATGCTAAAAGAAGTCAAAGTTTTGATGCGCTACCCGGAGAAATATTCCATTCGGATTGGATAGGCACCGAAGGATCCGACAGGGAGAATCTGTCTTTCTTCACCTAGAAGTATAACTCACACCAATGGTTTACTTTCGACGTGGTCTTCTCCAGAATGATCTGGTGTTGCGGCCTCGTCTGAAGATAGAAAGATCCCCAGCTGCCTAACCCTTCATTTCCGGTTTTCTTTATCGAGGTCAATTCCTCGAGAGACCGGGCACCTACCTCGACACCGGTCCGCGCCCCGGGATGCAGGAAGGATGTAAAAAAACGCACCGCGGCGTGTGATAATTGCGACACAAAAATTCTGCGTCGATCGCAGTATTCGACGATTTGCCTCGGCAATGGAAACCTCAGATTTGAATGCGAGAATAAGCACTCAAAGACGCAAAAGTAACCTTCTGACGTGTCCCATGGCATTTCCATCGGGCCTGGCAGTACCATCGTGACGTCTCAGTCAATCCCGCACTTGTCACGAAGAGAAGAGAGGGTCGCGATCGTCGACAGTTAGATATGTTTCCCGCTTCCCTGTTCGGTCTCAGCACCCCTCTCTTTCTGTTTCTTTCCTCCCTCCTCGCAGCCTCAGAAACTCCGTGAGGATCGAAGATGTTTGTTTCCAGCTCGGGCCCTTCGCTAGATTCCGCCTCGGCATTGGAGGCCCTCCTTGCCTCAAAGTCATCTTTTTCAAGGCTTTCGTCGCGCAGCTCCGGCGCGGTGAACATCTCGTTGATTTCTCCGGTGCATTGATGCAGATCTTGTGTCTCCTCCATCAGCCTATCACAGTCGGCTGTGGTGATTGGCGTCGGTGTGGCCTGTTCTGAGCCCGAACCCGACGAGTTGGAACTGGAGGTCAGACCTAGAGCTAAATCGACAATAACTTTCTGCGCTTCT
The DNA here is from genome assembly GCA_000411075.1 of Sisymbrium irio. Lineage (NCBI taxonomy): Eukaryota > Viridiplantae > Streptophyta > Magnoliopsida > Brassicales > Brassicaceae > Sisymbrium > Sisymbrium irio. Next base: position 57,823 of record KE155657.1, on the reverse strand, counting down.
GCTCCGGTCATTTCAGATCTAAACGAGTGAGCTTTCGATTAACTCGATGAAGATCTGAAGAACACGATGAATACCGCCGTGAAAGATGAAGAACACGATGAAGACCGCTGTGAGAAATGAAGAACACGGCTGTCCGAAGTGATTTTCAGATTCAGACATGAAGAAAAAAATTCGAGAGATAAAAGAAGATATTTTTACCTTAAAAGAAGAGAGGAAATGCGAAAGTAAAGAAGTGAAGAAGTGAAGTTCTTCCCTATTTATACAGAAGTGATGCGAAGAGATCGAGGCATCATCATTAATTTCCCACGCGTGCCTCTTCGCTCTTCCCGAAAATTAGCTATCAGTTACGTCTTCGAGACAATCATTACTCTCGAGAACGTGAAAATTTGCCTAAAAAGGCGTGCCATCCGACGGCGTACACGCCATCTAACTCATCAAGTAGACGTGGGTGAAGGCGTGCAGATTTGATGCGAATATTCCTGATCCGCTGAATATTCCTTAGGTCTGCTTCGCTCGTTTTTACAGCCAAAGATGCACACCTTCCCTGCAACCGATGCGAATTCAGTGGAACCATCTTTTATCATGAATCTCGCCGCGCCCAACTTACGGTTGGAGATGGGCTACACACCATCCCTAGGCCCAACTTGATTTCGGACTGGCCCAGGTTATTGGAGGAAGACTTTTGCCCGATTTCGCCTCGGCCCTAAACAACAAAGGAAAAGGCTGAGGCGGTCGAAGGAAAAGAATAAAAGAATAAGGACATAAAGATCAAAAGAGGAAGATAATCTCGAAGACTTTCCTAATTCAATAAGTAAGGTGCTTTTATCACCGACCCAGGACGGTTATAAAAGCGGACGAGCCGAGATGGAGGAATCAATCAATTCTTACGCACACTAAGCACAAGAGATCTAAAGCAAAAGACCTTTTGTTTTAGCTCTCCAAACCCTAGTTTTTCCGGCTCGGCATCGTTCTCACAAACGAAACGACCTAGATTTGTCGTGTAATTTTTCTTCTTTCTTGAGATCAATAAACTCTTTCATTCAATCTTTAGCCCCCACAAACCCTAATCTCATATATAGACTTTGTGAGGCTTCGGTTCAACAATAATGGGTTAGAATGAATCTTCTTCTCATGGTGCCTTTGAGTTCGGTCCAAGTCTCCACCGGTTGTTCTCCATTTCTTCTCCTACTTATCACAAGTAGAATTCACCAGTTAATAGTATAATCATGGAACTCAGTGGCTGCGATCCTTACTTTGTTTGCTTCAGAGTAGTTCTGACAATCGAAGAAAAATTATATCTTCTTCTCCCATTCCAAGTAAGCGTCTGGATCAATCCTGCCATGAAAGGAAGGAATTTTTAGTTTAAGATTTGAAAAATCATCATGATTTCTAACCCTGTTTCCTCGGTGTCGGTTTAGCCTTCTTTGACTCTCCCTGGATGAGTTTCCATCTCGGCTATAATATTCCTCAGCCTGAGGGTCAACAGCCGTGTGTCCTTGTCCTCCTCTTCTATTGGGTGGAGCTGTTGCTGGTTGATCATTGGCGTGGTTTGTTGGAGTTAACTCGTCTAGCCGAATGTGGATGGTGTCTAGTTCCCTCCTCATCATGTTTTGAACCTGTGCCAACAAAGCTTCAACCATAAGCGCATTAGCGTTAGTTTCTGGAGAATGGTCATTCGGATCTTCAGCCATCGTTTTCCTGAAAATAACTTAAACAAACAAAGGTTATAGAAGACAACGCTCAAGTGTTTCTCACAAGTTTTGGCAAGTGTTTTCAGAGTGAAATTCCCAAAAGTGTTTTTTTGAACAAATCAGTTTAAAACCAAAACCCAAGAAAAGATAGATAGATAAGAAATTTGTGGGGAATACATTTTAACCACTTTAAGGATGGATTTCTCCTCAGCCAGCAGGATTTCTCTTCCACCACCTGTGCCAACAAACTTTGCATTTTCGAAATCTCTTTTTGAATTTGGCAGACAGGTAAGAAGGGCCCGGATTCTAAATTCAGAATAAGACAAGAAAAGAAAGTGTTTCCCAAAAATTAAAATCGTGAAAGATGAGAAGATGAATAGTTTTTCGAGATACCGTTTTAACATGTAACTCTGATACCAAATGATATGAACCCAAATGATCAGAACTCTTAAACTGGGTGAAGATATGCCTTCAACCGAGGTGGTGGCCACGGCTAAGGTGATGTGGAGGTGAAGGGAGTCACAAAAAGGAGATGAAGAGCCTTTGATATTCCCAGTTTGTTCCAAAGGATATGACGCACCTTTGAAACGAGTTTTGCTAAAGGATATGACACACCAGCAACTGAAATGTTCGCAAGAACACAAGAGAATTCACTTAAATATTTGATTAAAAAGTTGGATCATTTTATTCAATTGCAAAAGAATAGTACATATAGAGTTCAAGAAAGAAATAAATGAGAACATAGTTTTTAGCATCCTAGAAAAGAGACAAAGACTAGAAAATTAATGTAGTCAACAAAACCCTTCAGTTCATGCGGATTGGTCAAGATGACCCTTCGGCTACTTTGGCGTGTACAGGCTAAGTCTTTGGCTCAGTCACTTGAATGATGCTTATGGTCGGATAATGGGGCAAAAGAGCTTAGGCTTGGGCAAAACGAGAAATGACATGACCCAATCCTTCCTTGAGTTCCATAAGCATGGCCTTGGAGGTTTTCTCGGTATGATTTTAGCTCCATCGCTCGGGTCATGGTCTCGGGAAAAATCCAGGGCCAGATGAGTGTCGTGATGTATGGTCAAATCTACTCGGGCAAAAGCATTTCTGGCTGTCCCATTCTTCCTTTCTCGTAAAATGGGTCGAGAAAGAACCTCAGTTGGTCGGTCAATTCGATTGTTTGATCGTGGTTCCCTTATCAGCTCAATTTGGGTCGTCCGAGGGTTGAAGCGATAAACAGTCGTCCGGGTGCGGGTCACGATACATGGTCCGATCCTCTCAGGCAAAATCCTGGTTTCCTCGAGCAATCCTCTCTGATGGTCCTGCGAACTGGTCCAGATCATTTTAAATCGGTGAATCCTGCTCCGGTATGTGCTGTTCCCTAACCTCCGATCCGTCTGAGTGAAATTGGTCCGCGGGCACGTTCTGATTACCATCAGGCTCGGCCTGGAGAATGGAAGGAAAGGGCTGAGCCGTTTGGCTCGGCATTCAGGTTCACGGGTTTCGTCGACTCAGCCTCAAGGGATAAGAGATAAGGCTGAGCCCNGGGTGGAGCTGTTGCTGGTTGATCATTGGCGTGGTTTGTTGGAGTTAACTCGTCTAGCCGAATGTGGATGGTGTCTAGTTCCCTCCTCATCATGTTTTGAACCTGTGCCAACAAAGCTTCAACCATAAGCGCATTAGCGTTAGTTTCTGGAGAATGGTCATTCGGATCTTCAGCCATCGTTTTCCTGAAAATAACTTAAACAAACAAAGGTTATAGAAGACAACGCTCAAGTGTTTCTCACAAGTTTTGGCAAGTGTTTTCAGAGTGAAATTCCCAAAAGTGTTTTTTTGAACAAATCAGTTTAAAACCAAAACCCAAGAAAAGATAGATAGATAAGAAATTTGTGGGGAATACATTTTAACCACTTTAAGGATGGATTTCTCCTCAGCCAGCAGGATTTCTCTTCCACCACCTGTGCCAACAAACTTTGCATTTTCGAAATCTCTTTTTGAATTTGGCAGACAGGTAAGAAGGGCCCGGATTCTAAATTCAGAATAAGACAAGAAAAGAAAGTGTTTCCCAAAAATTAAAATCGTGAAAGATGAGAAGATGAATAGTTTTTCGAGATACCGTTTTAACATGTAACTCTGATACCAAATGATATGAACCCAAATGATCAGAACTCTTAAACTGGGTGAAGATATGCCTTCAACCGAGGTGGTGGCCACGGCTAAGGTGATGTGGAGGTGAAGGGAGTCACAAAAAGGAGATGAAGAGCCTTTGATATTCCCAGTTTGTTCCAAAGGATATGACGCACCTTTGAAACGAGTTTTGCTAAAGGATATGACACACCAGCAACTGAAATGTTCGCAAGAACACAAGAGAATTCACTTAAATATTTGATTAAAAAGTTGGATCATTTTATTCAATTGCAAAAGAATAGTACATATAGAGTTCAAGAAAGAAATAAATGAGAACATAGTTTTTAGCATCCTAGAAAAGAGACAAAGACTAGAAAATTAATGTAGTCAACAAAACCCTTCAGTTCATGCGGATTGGTCAAGATGACCCTTCGGCTACTTTGGCGTGTACAGGCTAAGTCTTTGGCTCAGTCACTTGAATGATGCTTATGGTCGGATAATGGGGCAAAAGAGCTTAGGCTTGGGCAAAACGAGAAATGACATGACCCAATCCTTCCTTGAGTTCCATAAGCATGGCCTTGGAGGTTTTCTCGGTATGATTTTAGCTCCATCGCTCGGGTCATGGTCTCGGGAAAAATCCAGGGCCAGATGAGTGTCGTGATGTATGGTCAAATCTACTCGGGCAAAAGCATTTCTGGCTGTCCCATTCTTCCTTTCTCGTAAAATGGGTCGAGAAAGAACCTCAGTTGGTCGGTCAATTCGATTGTTTGATCGTGGTTCCCTTATCAGCTCAATTTGGGTCGTCCGAGGGTTGAAGCGATAAACAGTCGTCCGGGTGCGGGTCACGATACATGGTCCGATCCTCTCAGGCAAAATCCTGGTTTCCTCGAGCAATCCTCTCTGATGGTCCTGCGAACTGGTCCAGATCATTTTAAATCGGTGAATCCTGCTCCGGTATGTGCTGTTCCCTAACCTCCGATCCGTCTGAGTGAAATTGGTCCGCGGGCACGTTCTGATTACCATCAGGCTCGGCCTGGAGAATGGAAGGAAAGGGCTGAGCCGTTTGGCTCGGCATTCAGGTTCACGGGTTTCGTCGACTCAGCCTCAAGGGATAAGAGATAAGGCTGAGCCCATCAACTTCCGTTGGCTCGGCCCCTTTCAAGTTGGATGAAGGGAGGCCGAGCTGATCACTCTGTCAAATGCCATTTTGCCGAAAAGTTCGGTTTTATCGCCATTTATCGGAAAAACATACGTAAGTGAGTTTTTATGAACTTTTCCGTAAAATTATCGAGAAAATAGTTTTAGTCAAACTATTTTTCTGAATATCGTTCTTTTTCCCGAAAATATTCAAATATGGAAACTTTTCTGATATTTAAATATTTTATCTGTTAATTCCAGAAATGTGGGTTTTGACCCCAACAACTAGACACATTATCTTAATAAACAAACAAAATTTTACAACCACCACTTATCACTAAACACCATTCTAACACGAGACCTTAAACATCTAAATGACCATTTCCCCAAAATGAATAAAAATTCTCCATCCATTCGGTATTTTCCAAAGTATATATAAATATATATATCATAACCCCATTACCTTTTGTAAGGTGACCCTCCGGGTCAGAACAGGAGTGGCCTTTAACCTAGGTTCTGATACAAACTTTTAAAACCCATCCCTGGTTATATTTAGTCCTAGATCTCACGTCCTAACTTAAACAACAACAAACAACCTGTACACACTAAAAAGAGAAAAAACAAAGGGGTGAGTAAGGAACTACTCAGTGAGGAAGAACATGTCTGCCAACCTGATCCCCAGCACTACCAACCACAATACACACAAATACTACTCCTAAAACACACATCAATAACCATGCATAACATTCAATTTAATTTATAATCTCATAAAATTCATATCACTCCACATCACTTCACATCATATCCCACATTATCATATACTTATCTCATGGCTAAGGCTGGACATCACCTGAAAAGATCGTACGCCACCTTTGGCTCGTTAGCCGATTTACGAGCTACGATGGGATCGCCATGCCCTCATCCCCAGTCCGACTGCAGACAATATCATACATTATTCACCACACCAACCATACATATAATAATAAGCTATGAAATCACCGTATACTCATCCCCAATAATCACCAATCAGAAGAAGCCCTAGAATTTGCTAATACTAACGACTAGGACTCATTCTCTTTTATCCTCTTTTTGGTTTGATGGACTGCCATAACTTTAACATTATCTCTCCTTAAGCTCTTGCATCCCAAATATTAATTTCCTTCCACCAAGAACTAATTTTATGTGTCATGAAAGTCTCTGCAAAGTGTCACTACGATCCTGGTTAATATGTTTGGCCAAACATCTCATCTTGCTGAACTGGTCTTATCTGTACGCTGCGAAAATATAGTTTCGATAAAATAGTTATAAATCCTAAACCAATATTGATAACACCAAGATCATTTACATACACTTATATATACATAGGTTATAAATAATCTTACCAAAAATCAGTTCAAACGGATAACTGTATAATCTGAGACACAACTTCTCTTCTCTATGGTCAAAGATTTGTAATGTACAAATCAGATTTAGAAAAATATTCATAACATTCCACTCATAGATCAGAATGACAATCCGCTTTAGACCATGGATTTATATAAGAGTCAGGAATGTTCTTATCTAATTTCATATCAATCAGAGAAGGTTTGGTTATCCGTTAACATTACTGGACAGATTTCTGGAATTTAGATAATCCGAAAGAATAAACATGAAGAGAAGAAACAGCAATAAATTTTATCGCATTCCTCTGATTTTACTAAACCATATGTCACGATCCGTTCAGGATGATCAGATTTATGTGATGAATATTATTGCTGTTTCTTCTAATCGGATTTATTTTTTCCAATTATCTAACCAACAGAAATCTGTCCAGTATGGTAGAGAGAGCAAACGGATGATCAAGAGCAAAAACGGATAAAATTTGGTACGAAATTTCCTGACTCTTATATAAATTCATGGTCGATAGCGGAATATCATTCTGATTTATGAGTGGAAAGTTATGAATGTTTTTCTAGGTCTGGTTGTACAGTACAAATCTGTGACCATAGAGAAGAGAGGTTGTGTCTCAGATTCTGTAGTTATCTATTTGAGATTATTTTTGGTAAGATATTTTATAACCTATGGATATAGGTGTTTTTAAATTTTGTTGGTGTTATCAATATTGGTTTAAGAGTTATAATTATTTTTCACAGAGCACAGATAAGACCAGTTCAGCGAGATCAGATGGCTGGACAGGCAGATCGGTCAGGATTGTTGTGAAACTTTCCAGATACTTTCAGGAATCATATATTTAATTCTTGGTGAAAGGAAATTGTATCTGGAGTTTAAGAGCTTAAGGAAAGGTGATGTAAATGTAGTGTCAGTACTTTTGTCCAGAAATAAGAGAAAATAGAATGAGTTTTTCTACATCGTCAAGTGTCTAAGGTGAGATTCTGTGATTTGTGGATTCATTTTATATAATAGTATCTTTAAGTAAGCTTATATACTAGTTTATGAGATAATGATTAATGTGTTGAGTGTAATGAGTAGTTAAGATATTAATTGTATGAAATGGAGTTATATATGTTATACTGAGATGTGATGTTGGATAGTGATATGTGTTTTGTGATATGGGACTGAGGATGATGACATGTCCATTGAAGCCGGTAAACCGGCTGACTAACCAAAGGTGGCGTACAACTTTTTGAGGTGACGGCCAGCTCTATGGTCATGTGATAAGTGTGCAAGTTGAAATATGAAATGAGAATATGACAATTGAATAAAACTGAATAGTATTATAATGAATGTTGTATGATCCATGATTCTTTCTATATTTAGTATATTGGTTTATTGAATTATATTGTTGTTTAATGTGAATCAAGTGAGTGGAGATGATCGCATCAATAAATAATTTTATTACTCCCCTTCTGTTTCCCTTTTTTAGTGTGTGAAAGTGTTTTTTTGTAGTTCAAGTGAAGGTGCGAGACCTAGGGCTCTACAAATGACCGGGGACAGGTTTTACAATCTCTCTCTCGGATCTCTACGCTTCATCAATGGAGAAGAAGAGGGTCACACAGGCATGGAGGAAGCTAACAGCCGACACTGTTAAAATTGTGTTAATCTTTTGGGCCTTCTAGTCAATAGTCACAGATTTTTGGGGGAAAAGCCTAAAAGTAATCATAAGTTTACGAAACTAACTTGACACATGTCATTAAGAGAAGAAAAAAAAAGATAAGGTGGATGCTCTAAATAGAAAGAGGGTTGCCTTAATTATATAATAGGCTAAAAGAGAAAAATATCAAAGAAGTAGAGGATTTAGATTCATTACCATGGGAAGCATTGAAGAAGATGAAGTTAAGAGGCAATTGAGATTTTTAATCAAAGAATGTTTCTGATCTCATTTGTGTATGTTTAATGTGTATTTGAATTTAATGTTTATGAATGGTTAGTTCTACTAATTAGTCTTCTAGCTGTAATGTTGATATCATAACTAAACTTCTCATTGTTGACAGCAATTTGAAGGGGAAGCTACAAAAGAAATAAATGATCTAAAAGATCGACTATGTGTCACTTCTCAATGTTCCGAGCCATTCTCAATTTGCTGCAAAGCATGATCCATTGCTTCATCGTTAATCGGCCATAATATGATAAGGTACCTTTCTATGTGTCCCTTTTATGAGATGTGTTTAGTTATCTTGATAACTTTGAAATATATTACATACGTTATAGGCTCCCAACATTGATTTATTGATTGTGTCTCTTATCATTTTAGTTTAAAGATTAAGCTCTCTTTATATGTTCTGGTAATATCCATAAAGCAAATCGATTTAGAAAAATATTGTGTAATCAATCAAGATCAATTGCAGAGACAGAGTTTGCTAAAATGATTTGTGTATGTTGTCTCTAATAACTCTTTTCTTGCTTCCATGTTGATGTAATTCCTAGAATGTATGATCATTCATTTATTTCTCTTGATTGGTTACAAATAAAATTTTATTTCATGTCATTTACTTTCATGTATTGCTTTCGAAGTACATGTTATCTCTTAACACAGCAGCATATATCTTTCATTTGAATTGGAGATGAAAACTTACTTGTATAGAGTTTAGTTTTCTATTTTTTTCTTTTTTTGAATTTGCGTTAATACATGAGATATACATGAGCTTAGAAAACTCTTTGAATAAATGACTCTTTCTATAGAGAAAGATATATGCCTCAAACTCGCAACTAGAAGTCTGTAACTAAATACCTAAGAAGAAGATCAGAGGAACTTTTTTTTTAATTAGAAAACATAAGTGAGAACGGCGTAGTTTTTCCGAGTTGGTTTGGGAAAAAATTGAATTTGTCAATTCGCAAACCAAAACTGAATAAATTTTCCACGTGTCGAACATGTCAGAAATCTCGTTTAATTAAACCAATTTTGATTGTTGTTTTGGGGAAATTAACCACATTAAGTAATTCATGTGTGTGTTTACAAAGTTTACATATTTCATGTGGTTTAAAGCATGGATTAATGCTTTGTAGATTTAAAGACAGAAAACATTTAGTTCATGGGGGAATATGTTGTTTTCCCAATCAAAATATACAGAAAAATGTCAAATTATGAAGAAGAAAATTTTATTGAAAAAAAAACCCATTATCAAATCATGAATGTCAATTTTGGTAGAAATATAATTAAGAATGAATGCAATATAACATTGATAGTTATCTTTCAAACCTAAGGAAATCAACAACAACAATTTTATCACATATATTGTGTTAGTTATTCAATAGATTTAATATTAGAAAAGTGCTAAAAAGTTTGTAAAATTTACCAACCTTTTGATTTGCTTAAACCATCTCGCATGTCTGCTGAATTGAACTGTAAGATTTTGACTTGAATCTTCCATATTGATTTGAAAGGTTTGAAGTTCTTGAAGAGAATTCTTAGCAAAGGGTTGGCCATTCTCAGTTCAAAATTGGGTGAGGTATCTTTTTTTTTTGCTTGGTAGAATATAAGTAATCAAGTTTTTATGTTGGTAAGATACAGGAGCTAAGCTTTCAGTTTTATTCAAATAATGGAAGAATTACACTCAAACATGTGTCGGTTGACATTACATATGACTTCGTCTCTAAGAATCGGCTCAACAACCACCAGAACAACATCAAATGGATGAATGCCTAATGTATAGTAAAAGCATAGCTTCCTATTCCATCTGCTAGACAATTCCTATTCTTATACAAATGCAAAATACAGGCAATCCAATCATTTTGAATAAAAAGCCATGGCGCAGACGCACCGGGAAAAACAGAGGATGTGTGTCTTTAATCCCCATCTTCAAGAAACCCAAAACCATCTCTGAATCCACCTTAAGTTCCAATCATCTAACATTCCTCTCCCAGGCTATACATAAGCCATAATAAATGCCCCACAGCTCGGCTAACGCCGCAGAGCGGCTGCCAATATTGAAGGCAAAACCTCCACACCATTCTCCCATGTTGTTTCTTATAACCCCTGCAGCCATAGCTAAGCCTGGATTTCCATGCGATGCTCAACCGGTATTCAATTTAAACCAGCTATCCGAGGGTGGCCTTCACCCAATCATTTTATCCACTCTATAACCAGGTCCATCATGTACTCGTTCTACAACATACACATTTGTAACTTCATGGGCTGCTGTTCTAAACAAAATAAACTCTATCTCTCCAAGTCCTATTATCACCAAAAACATTCCCACATCTCATTTTCCAGTCCCACCATACAATCATAGCAAACAAAGTCAGCCAAGTTTCTTCATTACTTGATCTTACATCTCCTAGGTCTCATATATCCATTCCAGTAGGTTATGAGAGAAGAACACCTGGAGTTTTCTTGCCGGAACAAGCTCGGTGGCGCAGCATATGAACTGTATAGTCAGCTCAGCCAAGAGATTTGATAATCCGCACGTGGGACCTTCTTCGCTCAATCAAGGGATTCGAAGAATCAATTGAGACCGGCAACCTGTTTGATGAATTGAATCAAATCAAGAAGAAGGGTTTTAGAGAAATCTCTATTTTTATTACAATATGAAAAGCTGCGTTCTAAAATAGCCTTACAGCTTCTGAAATAGAAAACTAAATGAAAACACTAACTTATGAAAAAAGACAAATTGAATATAAATTATGGAAAACCCAAATAGATAATAAAGCCTTAAACGGTAATGTGAAATGTTTATAAGAGAAATGTGAAGTCTACGGAAAATGCGTTGCATCAGGTCCCTCCGGATTTGAAAGATTCGACCTCGAATCTGAACTGAACTCTCTGCTCCCAAACCTCGATTAGAACAGTCCTCTTTGTTATCTTTACTCCCTCTTTCGAATTCTCCATTCTCTTATTCTTTTCATTAACCTCACAATGTGTACTGAGCATTTCCTGATTACATGGACAAGGATTATTGCCCAACCAATTGACATTGCAGATTTCGTGGAGACTATGAATACTCATCGTAATTTTCTCATCGTCGAGCACATGATCTGAGAATAACTGAACTCCTTTCCGTAAACACAATGAATCATATCCAAAGGAAGACATTATGTCTTTTGCCAAGATGACACACAAGAGCTTGCGTGATTTGCAAGTCACGTCATTCCAACAAATTAATGTCAAAGACGAGTAATTGGAACTCGAATTTTCACGACGACAGCTCCTCCCAGGTTAGAAACTCCACAGTGCAAATCATCCGTTGAGACTGATATGCGCAAGATCAGTACGGCCGTGCGAAAAATATTCCTATCGTATCAAGACGTATCAGACTTGGGAGATGGTAAACGTTATAACGCCCCAACTGTTCCTACCAGTGAGCCCCCATGTCCTCTCACTAAGCCCATGGGCCGGCCCACTCATGTCCCACGGTCGGTGCGTTAACTGGGAGGTTCCAAAGTCATGATATACTAACCCTGCAATCACCCACATGACCGTTCTCCGTGTTTTTGCCTCACTCACACGGTATCGTAAATGATTTCCCGGTAGGTCACTCATCCTTTGACTACTCCAGCTAAATCACGCTTAACCCTTGAGTTTTCTTTAGATGTGCAACCGGAAAGGTAAGTGCAATTTGGTGACATAGGTAGTCAAATCAAATTTTTTTTAACTTCTCAACATAAGTTTCCATGTACCAGAAATCAGGATGTTACAATTCACTCCCACTCAAGAACGCAACCTCATCGTTGCGAACCCAAACCAGTCTCAGAACGCCTCCCAAGTCAGAACTGAGATGGTTAAGCAGCTCTAATACTACTTATAACATCCTGACCGCCCCTACCAGTGGGCTCCCACGTCCTCTCACTAGGCCCATGGGCCGGCCCATCCCTATCCGATGGTCGGTGCGTTAACTGAGAGGTTCTAAAGTCATGATATACTGACACTGCAATCACCATATGACCGTTCCCCGTGTTTTAGCCTCACTCATATGGTACCGCGAATGATTTCCTTATAGGTCACCCATATTTTGACTACTCCAGTTCAAGCACGCTTTACCTAGAAGTTTTCTCTATATTTGAAACCGAAAAGATAAGTGCGCTTTGGTGACATAGGTAGTCAAATCAGTTTTTTTTAACCTCTTTACATAAATTTCCATATACCAGAAATCGGGATATTAAAATCATGAACATAAACATGTGCCAATACTTCATAAACAACTGGTCGCGAACTCCACGTTCTGGTCGATAGAAAACACCACACAACAGCATAACTTTGTCTTGACTGGACTTGTAAATAACAAGTTTTGGTGTCACACATGGCTGAGTTCTCCCATAGAAACACCACCATAAGTCTCAAAATTTCACAAAACTGTGATGCCAATGGTGATACATAGAGATTATCTGTTCTGCCCGAAGAAATGTCAAACTGTAACTCATCTTGCTAATGCATAGAAAAACAAAACAACACCCCGGGCTGGGTAAAGCTCCAACAAAGACTCCAACATCGGAAAAAGCTGTTACTGTCACCAAGACAAGCTGCAGAAGTCAACTAGATGGTCGTACCCGTAGATAATTTAACCACTCCATGAAGCACGTAGGTCATACAGTACAACAAACGTCAATATCCTTGTAATTTAGCTCTTGATGCCACGAAGACAAACGTTGCTCATAATAAGCAGTACTAATCTTAACTTTCCTCGCAAAACAACAGCTGAGTACAAAGCTTATTCTCTCCTCCTCCTCACACAAACCCCTTGTCTTTGCAGGCCAACTACCGCTCTGCATCGTTGATATGTAGAATAAGGATGGCTGCTACCCAATGATTCATCACGGTAACCATCATAAACCGGTTCTTCATCACCATTATCAGAAACAAAATTATAATAGACATTTTTGTTATATTTCTCACCCCGAAGAAAGAAAATTTCACTTCGACCATGATCGGGTGGCTCACTATGGATCTTAAGATTTGCAAGAGAACAAAAATTACCTTGGTTTTCTGATAACTGTGCTGTACTATGTCTTGGTTATGCGACATCAGTTTCATTGGATCTTATTTTACGTAAGTCCATTCTGTTTTAGAATTGCCCACGATGATGTTTTCCGTTTCTTTATTTGACTTGCAGCTCACGTCCGGAGCTTCTCCTCCAAAATGCCGAGAATAATCAAGAGAATTTGCATACTTAATCACAGTAACCTCAGTGAGTCCTTAGTTTTCTTTGTCATGTTCATGATAACTCGGATCATCGTATACTACTCTAGTAACGGCTACTATTCAATCGAGTTTGGTGTTGTATCGTTGATCTAAGCCTCAGCAGTATAAACTTCAGAAACTGGATCCCCACATACTTCTTCTTCAAGGAAATCTTCATCGTTGTATATGTCAAATATTGGTTCACCAATCTGATTAATGAAAGAATCCTCATCACCTATTAGGTTTATGGCGTTGTTGTCGGAGTTTGGAACACCAATATGCTCAGCAAAGAAGTTTTTGTCTTTGTCTTCATCAAACACGTCATAGATCGGATCTCCGATATCATCGACAAAAGATTCCTCGTCGCCTTCATCACCATCGCTTGTACTTACAAACTGTTCTGAAAAGATTTATGTGTCTTCTGTATCATTCTCGTAATCATCTTTTTTGGTAGGAGGCGAATTTTGTCGCAACACAGAGAAGTTGATAAACGAAATGAGTTCCTTAAATTTTCTCTTGGAGATCTGCCATCGTCTGGCGCCAAATCTTGTGCTCCGTTAATGGAGGGGTTTGTTGGCGTTTAGCGATCGAAAAGGAACATTGCTTAGCTCTGACAGCATACAAACTGGATAGTCAGCTCAACCAAAGGATTTGATAATCCGCACTTGGGACCTGCTTCGCATAATTAAGGGATTCGAAGAATCACTGGAGACCGGTAACCTATTTTGGTGAATTGAATCAAATCAAGAACAAAAGTTTTAGAGAAATTTCTAGTTTATACCAAAACAAAAAGAAAACTAAATGAAAATCCTAACTTATAGCAAAAGACAAATCGAACATAAATTATAAAAAGTCCAAATAGATAATAAAGTCCTAAACGATAATTAGAAAAATTTATAAAAGAAACGTGTAGTCTACGGAAAATGCGCTGCATCACCTGGTCCATATCCCTGACATAGCGGAACAATCTAGTAGAACATGAATTATGGACACCACCTCGCATACACAGACTTAACCGTGAATTTGCCATTATTCTTCTCTCCCTAAGCTAGGTGATCAAGTGCTCCTATGATATTATTCAGTTTAACCATAAATATTAGAATGGTATATCACATAATGATATATCACATTTCTCTATTTAACTAAAATAAAAATAAAAATTATAAATAATGAATTTAATTTCTATAATTAATTAAAAACAAAAAATAATAATCTAAAATAATATGTACCACTAAATATAAACAAAAATAATAAAAATAAACTATATATATAGTAGATATTAAAACAAATTATAAAGATAATTAAATAATATAATAAAATCAATGATTTCATAATCCATAAAATAAAATTTTCGCAAATATACATATAAACTAACATAAAAATTTATTTGGTAAATATATAAAGTAACATAAATTATATATTTTTATATTTTAATTTGATATATATACATGTATATTATTTACATACTGAGATATGTAGATATTTGAGGGTTGTAGTTTATTTTATTAAAATAAATTTATTTATAAAATTACAATTTGAAACCAAAACAATAGTTTAAATATATAATACTGTACTCAAGAAATTCATTTTAAAAATATTTCACACATTTTTATTACTGTTACCCGAAAAACAAAACTGATTTAGCTTTTCCATCTTTTCATATCTTACTTTGTTTACATTTAGTAAATAAAATTTTTTTATCTTTATAAAAGAAAATATTTTAAAAATCAAAATAAAAAAATTATTTCATGCGTCCACACACAAATTCGAATCTAGTTAATTTATTGGGCCCAACCTCACGTATAATTAGCAAAACATAATTACGATTAATAATGCTCATCACAAATGTTTTAGATTAAATAATAACTTCACTTTTGCTCTTCCTGAATAATTATGTAAACTA
>KE155656.1:12611-30367 GCA_000411075.1 Sisymbrium irio | reverse complement strand
AATAAGTCTACCATAACAGAACAATAAGTCTACCATAACAGAAAAATAAGTCTATCAGAAAGAAGTCTATCGTTCCCGAAATAAGTCTACCGACTGAATAATAAGTCTACCAACTTCAAATAAGTCTACCGACTACAAATAAGTCTACTGTCAAAGGAGTGGTAGATTTATTGAGAAATTGGTAGACTTATTTTTTTTAACGCGGATTTTTTTGCCTACGTGGCAAATTTCATTAATGGCATTTTCGTTATTACGTTTTTTGTTTACACATGAAATAAGGATAAAATAGGTACAAAAGACTTTTCTAGTAATTTCCAAACATATGCATTAGTCTAGTAACTTTCCAAGAAAGTAGCACCATTTTAGTAATTCTCCCTATATTATATCATGGTGTTAGTCTGTTAGAACCAATATTGTACTTTTGATGAAAATGTAGGATTTGAATGGTAACTATTAGTGGAATAATAAGAATAAAAAGGAAAAGAATGAAACAGAACAAAATAATAGGAATATTTGTTCCATGAAAGGAAATCATAAATAATAAATTTTCCTTGTGAATGATATAATTTGTTAGGAATGAAAATGAATTCATTATTCCTTTAATTCCTATGGTCATCATTTAAACCCATAATGAACTTAAATAGAATATATCACTGTTCATTGTTTTTGTACGTTAATAGGAAAAAGAAAATGTAAATTACATTGTGCACTTGAGTAGATTGCGTGAGTCCCTAAAATATATCGTCGGTTAAAACTTGCTTGTCTGTAGACAGACACTCTGTCCATTTCAATTCACTTATTTTAGAGAATTATCCTATAGGATTATCTTGTTAATTAATTATCCTACAGAATTGGTCATATAAACACTTTTACGATATATGTACCTGTATATGTATATATGCGCTTCTGTGGATATATAAAATAGAAACTGTTTTGAATAGCAAAATATTTGGTTATTTTAATATTTTACCTAAAACATCATTGAGTAGCATTGGCATATTCTGGATTCTAAGACTTGCAAATAAGTAACAAAATCAAAAGCGAATAATATCACTCCTCTTGGAATAATCTTATTCCCATATCTTCCTCCTGAGTATTTAATTAATATGGAAGGAATCATTGAATTAAGGGAAATTATGCTTAATAACCAATACAGATTCTAAAAATCCAACAAATAACTATTTAAAAACTTGTTAGAATATTCTATGTATAGTATGCATACGTTTGAATGATATATTGTACCAGAACTTTGAAATTAAAAAAGGATAATTACTAGATTACTATTAAACTTTATTTATATTATTAAATTACTATAAATCTCCAAAAATTGTTAGTAACTTTGGTCAATCCTAATAAATGACTATAAATATCATTACTTAAAAAATGATTAAAATTATTAACAAATTCATGTCACTAATAATTATTATCCACATCATTTATGTCCATAATTCAATTGTGTCATTTAGAGAACTCAACTGTATCGTAATTAAATAACTTAGTCAAACCTTAAATATACTCTAAAATTAAAAATGTTAAAAATTTATATTTAAATTCCTTTTATCTATCAATAATAAGTGAATATAAATCAACTAAATGTGTATATTTTCTTGAATTTACAAGTTGAGACTCTAACTTGATCTTGATATATATGTTATTTTACAAAACTTTAATTTTTTTTGGTCGACAAAACGGAACTCTAATTAATGGCTGATTTATGTTCATAAATCACCCGTTTTTTAATAAATCAGCCTAGATTTGTAACTCAACCACAAAATAACCATAACTCAACCACAAAGTAACTATAACACAACTACAAAATAATCATAACTCAACTTTAACATATTCATTACTCAATCTTTGTGTTTTATGGCTGAGTTCATTAATACATGTCAGCGATTTTTTATGTGGCGCCGATTTTTTACTTATGTGACAATGATATTTTTGTAATTACGTTTTTTTTCATAACATAACAAAATGATACAGCGTATTAAAAAAATGCTAATAATAAAATAAAATTTATATGGTTATAATAATATCATCTAATTTCTATGGTAGTTAAGTAAACTTCTTTACATATTTTCGATTTTGTTTTAAGTTACTGTAAAATTAATAAAACAGTGTTCTATAATTATTTAATTTAGACATAAGGTCGGAGCACCTTTTTGTACAACGTGTGCGTGCTTATGTAGTTGGAGATGCATGGTTTAGCTTGTTTGCTTATCGTTATGGTTTTCTCATGCTCATTTTTACCTATGGTTCTGGGGGATCTCATACGCTAAGAACATGAAGAGGTACATGTATATATATAAAGCTACTTGGTTCAGGTCGAAGAACCACATTTTGAGTAGTTGAGTCGGATCATCCTAGTTTGTAGAGAACTACTCAAACTAGCCAACCCACTGTTCCATGCTTCCAACAGATGTGACGCAAAGGATAATCCTGATGCGATTAGATAACTCATGCGACGACAGTTCACTTCTATTAGGAAAGAGTGCATGGCATAGTCAAAGCAAATGTGTTTATCTAGTATAAAGCACTTCGCAAGCAGCAGAGACGACTTGTGTGAGTTGAGTAGTTTGTTGGTCTTCGGTGAGATGATTATGATTAATGTCTTATCGACATGTCGCGATTTGATTGGCAATCGCGTAAAATCATCCTATCAATTTCTTGACGTCATTATAATGCTTATTTGTCAAAAAAAATGCAAAGACGCATTTACTTCTTTTTTTCATTGTTCTGATTTCGGATAAACCCGAACAAGGTCACCAACCTATATCACCTAGTGCTCCTTGTACTTTTTACCGACCTTTTTACCTATTATTACTTTATTTTACCGAAAGGCCAACACAATTGTGATGATCATTTCCACTTCAGTTATAGCTTTCTTTCGTCACATAGATATATGTATGGAAGATATGCAAAAGTAAAATTTGAATGGTTTTGTTCTCGTAATTGAGTTTGATAATATATTTCTATAGATTTTAAGATGTAGACCAGTACAAAATTTATATTGAGATCGACATTCCGAAGAAGAGTTTGGTACAGAATCCTTATTTATAAAAGAAACAGAATAAAATACAGAATGTTGATTCAGCGTGGATTTCGTCTACAAATGCAGAAGAATTTGACCGGGCGATGAAGAGAAAAAATATTATTTATAAGTTAAACAAACGTTCATATGGCTCTTAAACAAAATTTGAAATAGACAAGTCGACAACACACTCTGGTTATTAGTTTCTTTGCAATTTAGTAATCACCAAACCCAGGCTATTGTGTGGCCCGCATGTTGTTTTCTTTTTCTTCTTTCTTTGCTTCTATTTATGCTTCTATCTTTAATCTTTCCCCACCCAAACAAAAAATCTACAGACACTTGTCCTTCTTCATCATTCAACCTCTCTCTCTCCGCTCTAAAGAACTGAACACAGACACCTTTTGGGTAATTTTCACCTTTTTGTGTTTGGAATTGTAATCACAATCTTCTAGTTCACTTCAAGACATAATCATCTCACAAGGCTATAGTTTCGAGCTTCTTTTCTCATTTTGTTTCTTCTGTTTATGTTCTGTGCATGTTTATAATTTACAGCAAAGCTTTAGCCCTTGTGGGTCTTGAACTCTTGATCTTCCTAAATGCTTCTGGGACTGAAAAATCTTATCTATTTTCTTATAGTATGAATCACCAATATGGATCTTGTTGTTCTTACAAACCAATGATAGATTTCAGTCTTCTCATGCAAAAGCTTCAGGTTTTTTTTTGTTGTTGTTTCTTGGGTTTTTTTTCTCTTTGGTAGAGACATGTCCATATTTCCTGGCACTTGACAAGAATCCAGAAATAATTACTTTTGTCTTATCGCTGAGATCCCTAAAACTGAATTTTTTAAGTTTTATGCCTCATGACCTTTTTTCACACTAGTTTTTCTCTGTTCTGGTATGACCAGTGTATCTTCATCACTTAGGTAAATCAAAGATGCAAAACGGTCACACAGAAACGGAAGACAAGAACCAAACGGTATGTTGTCTTTTTTATACCAAAAATGGCTATACCAAACTGTATGTTTTGTCTTTTTATATCAAAAATGGCTTTGTTCTGTTTCATTGTCTTAAACTGCTGATTATTAAATGTTTTGGTGATTATGAGAATAATTAGACATGATTACGTACAACAGTGATATGTTATGGTCTTTTACCATTCTGAGATAAAGATTCTTCTTTGATCATGGGTCAAACTCTTTATAGGTCATAGATGATAAACTTCCTCCTTTTTCATGGAAAAGGAAGTTAAACACTCAACCCAAGACCCCTTCTGAGTTCAAACTGACTAAACGAGATCATCTTCATCTGGTAATATCATCTTTCTCTCGATCTACCATCCTTTTGCTAAATTGATTTTGAGTAAAGAATCTTCAATCTAGGTAGTCTGAAATGAGGAATCTTTCTTGCTATTCAAGTTATGCTTTAGGTCAGATACTCTGTTCTTTGGAAATTAAAAATAGAAAACTAAACCTCTCTCTCCCTCTCTCTGTTTTGGCTTTTCCAAGTTTCCATTGGGCTACAGATTGTGGCGACACACCAAAGAAGAAGCCTCAAAAGGAAGAGTAAGAGATATATCTCACAGATTATTTTACTGCTCACAGACATTTGATGACCTTTATCTTCATCTAATGCTTAAAAATTCCCAAAACCTGCAGGCTTCGATCTTCGACATCTTCAGAAAACACCATGTAACAGGGGCTCATGGCGTCCCCTTAGGTGGAATTGGGTATGGGATACACATACGCTTTACAGTTGTATAGAACACAAAACAACAATGCTCCCAAGTTTTAAGATCCACTGTTGCAATGTATTAATAATACAAAACCGCGGGAAAAAAACCGTGTTTCAGTGCAGGAAGCATTGGAAGGAGTTACAAGGGTGAGTTTCAGCATTTCAAGTTATTTCCAAAGATTTGCGAGGAAGCTCCAATCCTCACAAACCAATTCTCTGTAAGTAAACAATCTTGAACTTTGCTTGTTTTCTTCAGTTGAAAACAAATTCTTGTGTGTCCGATGGCTTTATGAAGTATCCCTCTCATGCATCTTTATCTGTTTGTATAGGTATTTGTTTCTCGCCCGGGCGGTGTCAAGCACTCGACTGTTCTATGTCCAACAAAGCCAGAAGTGATTAAGTAAGCTAAATCCATTTTTTTCTCTTGTGACTTCATTAGATACATAGTTAAAGAAACATAGTGAATGTACAAATGATATTAATTGTGTTATTGTATATGACTGCGCAGAGACAATGGAAGTTATTTGTGTAGAGGTGAAACTCCAAATGTAGGAATTGATTCTTGGGATTGGAACATGACAGGGGAAAAATCCACCTACCATGCTCTTTATCCTAGGTCTTGGACCGTCTACGAAGGTATTATTATCTGTATAATGTTTCTAACCATTTTTACTACAGCTTATCTATTGCAAATTCTTGATTTGTTAAAATAATATGTTTTTACTGATGAACAGGTGAACCTGACCCTGAGCTCAGAATAGTTTCTCGTCAAGTCTCTCCCTTTATACCTCATAATTACAAGGAAACCAGTCTTCCTGTATCGGTTTTTAACTTCACGGTATGATTATTCTATAGATCTTACCTCAACATCATACATCAGGCAACAACTTGTGCTGAGCTAACTGATTTGTATGTTTCAGGTGACTAACACTGGAGATGAACAAGCAACTGTTACTTTGCTCTTTACTTGGGAGGTAAATAATCAAAATTCATAACAACTCTCCCCTTGTTCATCTCCTTTAAGAACCTTTGGGAGATTGGTTTTGTTCTTTTCACTTTTGTAAGAAAATTTCGATGCAAAAGTGATCCATTTGTCTCTGTGTTTAATTAGAATTCTGTGGGAGGAACTTCTGGGTTAACTGGACAGCACTTTAACACAACAATGATGTAAGAATCTTCACTTAATGTTGCAATAGTTTTTTTTTCTATATGTTTCTTTTACTGAATCTTGTTTCTTTTATGGAATCTTGTAGGGCAAGAGATGGAGTTCATGCAGTAGCTTTACACCACAAGTAAGGACCAATTTCTCTGACTCTTTGATTATTGGAAGAATTTGTGTTGATAGTTCTTATGCAACTTATCTTTCAGGACAGCAAATGGACACCCACCAGTTACCTATGCAATTGCAGCAAAAGAAACAGAGGATGTTCGTGTCTCCTCGTGTCCTTGTTTCTTAGTTTCGGGTACTACTCCTAACAAAATCACAGCAGGAGATATGTGGGATGAGATTAAAAAGGTCAACTTATATTTTCAAGTCTTCCTTTAACAAATAGGAGAAAGATCAAAGTCTTAACCTTTTTGATTCTCTTTTTCACCTCTTTAGAACAAATCATTCGACAAGTTAACCAGCAGTGCATGCTCTCCGTCAAAACCTGGAACTTCCATTGGAGCAGCCATAGCAGCGAAGGTGAAAGTTCCACCAGGATGTGAACGTACAATCACATTTTCGCTCTCCTGGGATTGTCCTGAGGCTAGATTCGATCAGAAAACTTACCACAGGTATGCATGTGTTACCCTACTAGACTTAAATCCTATATTCATTCATATAAATCTTGTTTCTAACTTAAAAAGCTTCTACCTATAGACGATACACAAGATTCTATGGCGGTTTAGGAAATGCAGCGGTGGCAATGGCTCGCGATGCGCTTCTCAGTATGCAAACAAGTCCTTTTTATTTTGTGCTTAACTCTAATTAAAGTAAGAGATCATCATCTCAGTGATGCTTTCTCCTTATTTGTTGTTAGACTTCTCTGAGTGGGAGGCTCAGATTGAAGAGTGGCAAGCTCCAATTCTTGCTGACACAACCCTTCCTGAGTGGTAAGTAACTCTTGCTTCAATACTTTTTCTTCTTTTCTACATTCAGTTGAGCTGAAGAAAGTAAACGGAAATCATTTTCAGGTATCGGACAACTCTCTTCAACGAATTGTACTATTTTAACTCAGGGGGAACCGTCTGGACTGGTATATACATTTGATTGTTTCCACAAAACATATTTTTCTTTTAACTATTTAATCTCCTAATTTCTCCATTATGTCTGTAGATGGGTTACCTCCAAAGCAAAGCTTAGATAGTATAGGTAAAAGAAGGATCTCTCTCAGTATATCAACAATGGATAATACTGATGCAGACCAGAACAACGTAGCCTTAGACATCCTTGGAAGGATCGATGCGGTCTGCTCACAGATTCACGCTCCTTTATCCTCAAATGCTGCGCTTGGAACAACTCTGAATCAGAACGCTGAAGAGAACATTGGACAGTTCCTTTACCTTGAAGGGATTCAGTATCTAATGTACAATACCTACGATGTTCATTTCTACTCTTCTTTCGCATTACTCATGCTTTTTCCAAAAATTGAGCTCAGCATCCAGAGAGATTTTGCGGCAGCGGTTCTGATGCATGATTCTACCAAGAAACAGGTCATGAGCTCCGGTGAGTACGTTACAAGAAAAGTTCTTGGAGCGGTTCCTCACGATATTGGTTTGAATGATCCATGGTTTGAAGTAAATGCTTATAACTTGTTCAACACGGATAGATGGAAAGACTTGAACTCCAAGTTTGTTCTTCAAGTATACAGAGACGTGATTGGAACAGGTGACCTAACCTTTGCCAAATCGGTTTGGCCATCGGTTTACACTGCCATCGCATACTTGGACCAGTTTGATAAAGACGGAGATGGGATGATCGAGAACGAAGGGTTTCCGGATCAGACATATGATGCTTGGTCTTGCTCAGGAGTTAGCGCCTACTGTGGTGGTCTCTGGGTCGCGGCTCTTCAGGCCGGCTCTGCTTTGGCCCGTGAAGTTGGGGACAATGAGGCTGCGGTTTATTTCAACGCTAAGTATGAGAAAGCAAGAAGCGTTTACGAGAAACTCTGGAATGGTTCTTATTTCAATTATGATAACAGTCGAAGCGGCTCGAGCTCATCAATCTTGGCTGATCAATTGGCTGGACAATGGTAAGTGTTAGTAGAAAATGATTGTAAAGCTGCGTTTGTAAGTCGAATTCTTGAGTGAATAGCCGGTATTGAGTTTTGTGTGTGTTGTTACTGTTGTATTATAGGTACGCGAGGGCTTGTGGACTGAAGCCGATAGCTAAAGAAGAGTGGATAAAGAAAGCGTTGGAGACGGTTTACGACTTCAATGTGATGAAAGTGAAAGAAGGGATGCGTGGCGCTGTGAACGGGATGTTACCGGATGGACGAGTAGACACAAGCACGATGGTGTCGAGGGAGGTTTGGGCCGGGACTACATACTCGGTCGCGGCTTGTATGATTCAAGAAGGGCTTGCGGACAAAGGATTTAGGACAGCAAGTGGAATCTATGAGGCAGCTTGGTCCGACCGGGGTCTTGGGTAAGCTCATCGCAAAATTAGTTCTTTTCTTGTGTTAGCTCATCGTGTTTGCTTAAACCAAATTTTCTTTTTTGATTGCAGCTGCTCGTTTCAGACACCAGAAGCTTGGAACACGAACGACGAGTATAGGTCACTTTGTTACATGAGACCATTAGCTATATGGGGGATACAGTGGGCACACACAATGCCACAACCTAATAGAGAAGAAGAACAATCATTAAGACCACAAGAGGAAGAGGAAACGGCTGTGCTGTTTCAGCAACACGCAGGGTTTATCAAAGTGGCTCACTATCTGAAAAACACCAAGGGAAAAGACCATAGAAGTCGCCTTCAGAGTGCATACGAAACCTTCCTCAGGGTAGTCCGCTTATAGACCATAACCTAATTATGAGTCACCTTTTTCCATGTCGTTATTCAATTGTTGGATATTACTGCTCACAGTTCTAGAGAGAATTAAGTGTTCTTAAACTTTCTACACTGTCTTCGCTGTATAATAGCAAATGCTTAAGATCAAAATAAACATTCAAGTGTTTAGTGTTAAGATTAAGAACCTGATCCGGTGCTTTCTATTTATCATTCAGTGAAGAGGAGAACATTTCCCCATGAAAGTACATCTAATTTTTGCCTTCTTTAAGGACTGTACTGAGAAACAGCGCAGTGAATATATTCGGATAAACTTTCTGTAACAAAGCTCTTGAACATAACTACTGAAATGTACAAAGTAGACAGAACCATCAAAGCAAAATAGATCATAACTTATTTTAGAAACACCTTAACAATAGCAGCAGTACAAGAGTAACAAATTAAGGTTTACTCAGATCAAATTGCAAAATGAAAGGAAGAAACGAGTCATTCGCGTTTAGTTCCGACGATAATAAGAAGACATACTAAAGACCTAAGAACTACTGAGTCTGTATAATTCAGGATGTGCAGTTTAGGTATACGAGTCTACAAATCTGACAATACATGTCTTTTTCTGGGCGGATCATAAGCCTAGTCTGCATCATACTGATTTAAGGAAACAACGACTTCACTGTGCTGTTCCTGGAGCAGCTGCATAGCCTGCTGATTGAGTTGCAGATTGCTCATATCCCGTCTGAGCTGGTGCAGTCTGGGAATAAGCGGTTTGGCCAGCAGGTGCAGCATATGCCGATGCGTTTCCACCTCCATAGCTAGGATATTGAGAGCCGTATCCATAGTTTCCATTGCTCTGAGCAGGGGCATTACCATAAGTCGGCTGTGCAGACGGATATGAGCTATAACCACCGGTTGGAGGTGCTTGCCCATACCCAGCTGAAGCTTGCTGCACACCAGAAGCTGGCTGAACACCGTGCTGATCATAAGCTGGGGCAACGGCTGGTGTTTGAGTACTATTATAACCATCAGATGGTGCTGTAGAGCTGTATGAAGGGTAACTTTGCTGAGCAGGAGTACTTGATGCATAACCATATTGCTGTTGTGGTGGAGCCATGTTTGTACCATACGAAGGCGTTGATTGAGTTGGGCCTTGGTAAGGTACATCACCAGAAGGTGCTGCTGGCCTTGGAGGCCCATATCCTTGCTCGCCTGGTCCTTGCATCCCATAAGGTCTAGTTGGCTGCTGCATTTGATGCTGACCCCCTGCCGGTGGATAGCCCTGTTGGGAGCCTCCATATGGTCCATAAGATTGCTGAGTAGGAGGATTATCATAGTTTGGTTGATCATACATCTGCCCATAATTCTGCTGCGGACCTGTCTGAGAGTAAGGAGCAGCATGTGGGGGCACAGGACCTGGGTTTTGAGGTCCTTGCCTACCGTAATAATCGTATGGACCAGAATGTGGAGGTCTTTGTTCCCATCCAGAACCATATCCACTCCTCGGAGGCATATGTTGCGGAGGATAACCGCCCGAGTTGGGAGGTCTGTAATGTGAGCCCTGAGACGGGTATGGTCCACCATGGTGGTAATTGTATGGCATTGAATGGGGACCATGAGGACCACGCGAACCACCCCATTGAGGCGGACCACCAGGTCCTCGTGGTTGGTAAGGAGGCTGGTTATAACCACCAGAATAGTGTGATGGCCTTGTATCCTACAAAAAATACAACAATGAAACCTCCCTTCAGAGACAAGAAAGAGAACAAAAAATCTCAAAGAAGAACACAGAAAGCACTGCTATTAAATGTGAAACTTGAAGGAATTGTGCAACAAAGCAGGTAGTGTTCGTGAGCATATCATGAAATCTCTAAGTTCACAAAAGAATCCAAAAAGAGAGGATCCGACTAAGAACACAGCAAGACAGCAAAAAAAAAGTCATCGAAACAGGTCATAAGCAGATGACATTCAGAAAGATGACGTGTTAAAAATTATTCTATGCCACAAAAGTTAATAACTCTACAAAAGTTCAGCTGTCAGTAGCATTCCAAACTGTTTCAAACTGAACATGAAGCCCTGGCGTCAACTTAGTACCATAGCCTATGTGAAACGGCAGTATATGTTTGATATAAGAAATTAAAGCTGATCATTTACAGTATCCACAATGGTCTCACCAGGCTCCCCTTTAGTGGTTCCATGATCATTCAAGCATATCTAACACAACGGTGCTGTAATATATCCATGCTCACACTAAGGTCTTGAAGTTTTAAGCAGCCTTACCGACTACAAGAACCTGCAAGCGTGAGTGACAAATGCCAAATACCTTCATCCGTAGACCTGGGTGATGTCTACTGTACACCAACAAGGCAGCTGACCCCAATTGAAAGGTAATAGCCACATCTGCATTTTTAAAGCCAACACCAGTTCGAGATCTGACACTTTTAACTTAAAAAATCATGGCAAGTGACATTGAGGACGGAACATATGATCTTCTCAAAAAAGAGAAAGCGAGTATCTTTCTTACAACACACATATTTTCTCAAGATTTCTTCTTATTGCAGTAGCATAAACCAAAAACTCTTTTAGGACATCAACATGCAGCTACTCACAAAATCAGGGGAGCCGGCACTGAAGGCTTAAATTAAGACCGCAGGCTTTTGCTTATATTTAAAGCAAGAAAATCCATAATTAAAGTCATTATTCCCCCGAAAACACAGACTAATGTGAGTCAGGCTAACACGAACAGAATGATTGAAAGGTAGTGTACCTATAACTGATCATACGTAATAAGCTATTTTACATAAATTGCAGGACCAGATCATTAGCAAACAAAAAGTGCCGATATAAACTAAAACACATAACAGGAACACTCAGAAAACAAGTTACCACATTACCTATGTAGTTGCATACGTGACTATCAAGTAAAATCAAACATCATGATTGGATTATCAAACATATCGGTATACCAAATTATCAATACACAAATGAATGAGAAAACAAGACAGTTAAACAATCACATGTTTCAATTTGCATGATTGCAAAAACAAAAAGCAATGACATCGTTCAGAGAAATAACATCAGAAGACAGACCTGGTACATGACATCTTTTATCAACGCGGTAGCTATATCAATTTGCCTTTTATCACCAGAAATACGAACGGTCCTTTCTTTAGAGCCATCCCCTTCTTCAAGTGGTATTAACTATATGAAATGTATTTCAACCAGTTGTTACACTGAATAAGCAAATATTTTGACAAATTTTCTCAGTACTCTTAATACATTCAAGACTGAATAGAAATGACAACCTGAATCCGTGCTCTCGACTTTGTCTGCATATTCTTGATAGTCTCCCCACCTCGGCCAATTATCACACCGACCTGTCGAAGATGGATTAGATATCACTTAGAATATGGCAAGGCGGAACAATCACCAGGGAAATACCTTGTCATTTGGAACTTTGATCTCCATCTGTTCTGGGACCCCCCTAACGATAAGGGAAGGTACTCCTCCTCCTTCGGTCTACGATTGCAGCAGAAGGAGAAGAAAAAAAAGAAGACAAATCTTAAGTCAGACAGGAAAAAAAAAAGTTGTCAATTGAAAAAGAATCAAAGACAGCTTTAAACCTCTGTTATAACTTGATTGATAAGCTTCTCTGCTTTCTCAATTGAAGCAATACTTCCTATTATCTCCACTGGTCTTAAAGCTGAATTTGGATCAGCTTCTGCATCCCTCCGAATTTGGATTTTGGCTCCAGAATTAAGCTGAAGATGCCGTACCATCTCCCCGCCTTTACCTATAAGCGTCCCAACCTGCCAAAGTATGCGAAGAGCACATAAACAAATAAAGTAAAACTCACTAAGACTTAATCACACAAGAGTCAAAACTGGAAACTAAACCAAACCAACCTTTGAACTAGGGACATCAATTCTGCGAGTAGTGGACTTAGTGTCATCAACATCCTTAACAGAACTGCCACCGTTTACTTCTTTACTTCCGTCACCACCAATCTCTTCATGAGAACCACTACCATTCACTTCCTTACTTTCATCACCACCAACAGATGCTTCCTTACTTTCGTTGTCATCTTCTTTCTGAGAGCCACCACCATTATCCACTTCCTTGCTTTCGTTTTCAACTTCTTTCTCAGTAACAGCATTGGTATCGTCAGCTTCCTTCTGAGAACCACTATCATTCACCTCCTTGCTTTCTTCAACAGAAACATCCTGGGAGGTTGTAGCCTCAACAGAAGCTGTTTGGTTCTCCTCAGTCTTTCCATTATTTTCAGATTCCTCAGCGTGATTGGGGTCTTGAACTTTCTCAGCGTCAATGGTCTCCTGAACTTCCTCAGGTCTCTCTACAGTTTCCGCAATACCTACATCAAAATGCCGTAACATAGACCAATGAGAATGCCTCAAAAACCCTAAAAGAATCAATCTTTTAAGTTAAATTAATAAATCCAAGAACAAATGGGAAGTCTTTTTCCAAATCCCTAAGCTTTGTAACAAAGCCAAGAAATCAAGAAAGATTACCAAATCCATCGCCGAGCTTCGTTCGTTTCGCCTGAGAATAGTCAGATGGTTCTTTGGCATCCTCTAAAGAAGCTTCGTTAGAGTGATCAATCGAGGCGGGATGATGTTGCTCGAGGATCTCCGATTCGACATTCTCCAGCTTTCGTTTGTGGTCGGAAGTCTGCACGGGGTAAACGATAGGATCTTCCTCCGCCATGTGGGAGAAAGCAAGAAAGGCAGCTTCTTTGGTGACGAAATCGGCGAACTTGAGATTGTTAGGGCTTCGGAGACAGTGAGTGTACGTAGAGGGACAAAGGAAGTGGTTAGAGACTTTGCGGAGCGGTAGATTTAAGGGCTTTTCTGTAGTTTTTAATCTGGATTTGGGGTTTTATACCAGGCCTATTGGGCCTTTTTGTCTGTTTTTTTTTAGAAAATTTTATTAATAGGATGATCCGTCTAGAGTGACATATAACTTATAGTTTACTAATTGTTTTTTCTCAAATCCTTTATAATTTTCTTTTTTATTACCAATTTTTTTTTAAAATCGATTTTTACTGTATTTTTCTTAAATTTTTTCAGCATTTTTATTTAATTCAAATATTACATTTTTTTAGTTATAGTATAATAATTTTTTGGCTTTCTTTTCATTATTTATTGAGTATTATTAATCGATTTTATATAAAAACTTTTAGTTTATTTATACTTCTATCATTTTTCTAAATGTGAATTTTTATTTGTATTTTGCTTATATTTCTCTTTCTAGGATTTTTGTATTTAATTAAAAGATTATATTTTTATGGTTATAGTGATTTTTTTTGCTTTACTTTTATTGGCTTTAGTTATGTTCATTATATGTTGGCTTTCTTTTTATTATTTATTAAATATTATTAATCGGTTTTAAATTCCAATTTTTAGTTTGTTTATTAAATATTATGATCTGTTTTAAATTTTAAGTTTTAGGTTTTTTGTATTTTTTTCATTTATTTAAATGTAGATTTTTATTACTTTTTGGTCTATGTTATTTTTGTATTTTCGTATTTTTGGGTTTTGATTTTATTATTCTTCAACCAATGTTATCAATATTGATTTTTTTTCTCCAATTTTTTTTTGTATCTATGTTCATAATTAGATGATTTTTAATCTGAATGTCAAAGTCATAAGTTTATATGTTAGTGATTTTTCAATATAATTTATTGTGCGATTCGAGAAAACTTCATGTAGTTATTGATATTGATTTTTGATTTTATTATTCTTCAACCAATGTTATCCAATATTGATTTTTGTTTTTCTCTCCAAATGTTTGCATCTATATCCATATATGCTTTTTAATCTAAATGTCAAAGTCATAAGTTAATATTATTACAATATACTATTTATTATGAGTTTGAAAAATACAGTAAAACAAAAAAAGAAAGTTAATTAAAAGAAAAATAGAAAATAAAATTCTATAAAACTTCGTGTATTTATTATGTTTTGGCATGAAACATTTTATTATTTATTATTGTCGAAAATTTTCTCATTTAATAAATGAAAATTGAAGTGTGTTATTTTTTATTAATGAGATGACAACATGAGAAAAGAGAAAAATTAACTTTATATATATTGATATGAAATTACAAAGAATGCCTACTCTCTAACATCACGTATTCACGTGTCATCGCTAAACCATCAGCATCCTCTAACAAAATCATGTGGACTGCTTCTGGACAAAACTCTAATGAATGAAAGCCTAATGCTAACGAAAAAGCATAGTTCGATAACCCGTCTGCGAGACAGTCAGCCTTCCTATACACATGTGTGATCTGGACTGACCTGTCCTTTGATAAAAAGCATTGGCACAAACTTACCAGGAAAGCCAGCGGATGAGCATTGCCTATCCCTGTTTGTAGAAACCCCACTACCAGCTCCAAGTCCAACTCCAACTCTACTTGCCGAAAACCTCTCTCCCAAGCCATTACCAAACCATAATAGGCTCCCCACAATTCAGCTAAAGGAGCTGAGCAAATCCCAATATTCAGCGCAAAGCCTCCAAACCAATTACCATCTCCATCCCGCAACACTCCTCCCGCCGCTGCCAACCCTCGTTTACCCCGAGACTTTTTGTCTGTTTTTTATGGCGGCATTTTTGTTTCAGTTATCAAATTTTTATTTCTTTCTATAATTCGAAGCAAATAGTGTTTATCGATTGAAATTGTTTGGTGGTGATTTCACATAACTTTACTGTTGGTTTAGGTGTTTCATGAGGCTGATACGATCAATGTGGTTAAGCTTTGAATTAACAGTATGGTTCAGGAAGAAATCAAGTAAAGATCGATGATGTCATAAAAAAATAGAGTAGAAACTACATAGAAACTAGAGAATGAAATAAGTTGGTTAAAGCTGTTGAAAGAGAGGGATTTTTTTTTTAAGTTGGTATGTAACTTCATAGTCATTATTGCATTATGAATCATTTTCGTTGTCATTGGAGTTAATCATATCTTAAGACAACATTAGACTTTATTAATACAAATTTATTTGGAGCTGAGTGTCACATTAAATCAAAATACCAATTTAGCTTCTTTGTCGTTAAATTTTACATGGAGAAAGTGGAGAGCCGCAAAGACAGTCGTTACCGGCAAACGCACTGGCAGGAAACTTTTTCATGGGAAGCTTTCCACAAAGATGGTTTTGACTCAAGTTCAGTCTCTGCAGCTGAGTTACCATTGTCGGTAATATACGTTCGAACACCAAGTTCCTTGACATATCCAACGTTTTCAGCGTCTTTGCGAAATGTCAGGTTCCCCATATTGAATCGGAGTTTGTTCCCAGCAGCTCGAAACTCCAGCAGATACTCGGTCTGGTTCAAGAACCTTTATAGATTCCATGAGATCTCGTTTTCGACAGATCATAAGGAGGGAGACGCTGGCTCCCAACTGTCTAAGCTCATCTTGATCACGCATTTCACAAGCTTCAGTGAGAATATGCTTGGCAGCGAAGTCACCCACTCTGGAATCGTTTTCAAGTGAAATTGGTTGTAAGAGAGATCAAGAAACTCGATGGTGTTAACGTTCAAAGCAGGAAATGGATCAGTTAAAAGATTGTGTGAGAGATCAATTGTTAATGCTGGTTAGGTTAACAAAACCCTTGGGCACAAGTCCTCCTGAGAATCGGTTCTTGGAGAGATCCAACTTTTCGAGCTTGTTAAAACTTGATATATAGTCTGGTATCGTCCTGGAGATATTTTTTTTTTGCTTAAATCAAAAAGCATGAGTTTAGTTCTGAGCTATGCAATCGACGGTGGAAGTTTACCGGAGAATCTGTTGCTGGAGAGATCGAGAAACTTGAGCTCAGTCATGGATTCGAAGATATCTGGAATGGTGCCAAAAGAGATGGTTGCCATCGAGTTTAAGATTCCGCATGAGCTTAAGATTAGCAAACCCTAAGGTTATCGTGCCGGTTAAGAGATTACCGCCAAAAAAGAGACCAGATAACTGACACAGATTTTATATCAAGATTGGGCAGGTGAACTTATTTCCCTGAAGAAAGAGATCTTCCAACTGGCTTAACATGCCGTTGTTGGTAGGAAGAGGACCAGGGAGACGGTTATTCTCGATGTTAACGTACCTTACCTTACCTTTGGTATACGGAGAAGGAACTTGGGAAAACATCCAGTGATGTTCCAGTGACCTCCTAAGCTAAGAACTTCAAGGTGTTGGAGTTTAGCCCGCGATGGCAAAAGAGTGCCTGAGAGGGAGCATTCTGGTTTTCTGAGAATTTTGAGTCAAGTGACACCGTTCCAGGAGCAGCAAGCAATACCTTTCTTCCATGAGCTGAGAGCATGCCTGAAGGATCTCTGGTTATACCTGTTTTGAAAGATAAAAGAACCACCTCGTCATCAGCAAGAACTAACAATGATTTCAAAAATGTCTTGTTAGTATAATAGTTTGGAAACTTATATTTACCTTAGAGGTCATGAATTTTACCTTTGAACCGGGTCATCAGGATAACACGTTGCAGCTTCTGTGGAATTTAAACACTGGGGAAATATAATAGCGACAAATATGGAGACAGTAAAGGAGCAAGAGTTCATGGTGATATCGTAGGATTGAGAGAAGCTATTGGTAGCTACTAACAAAGGGAGAGAGACGACTCGAGAGATGGGAAGTCAAAGTCGACGATTTTGACCCAGTCCATTTGCATGTGGTAGTATAGGGTATATCCGTATCACATGCCAGTGTGCCACGTTATCTTCTCTAATATTGGAGACTATGTTCATTTTATTATCTTACAGCAAATCATGTATATCAATCCTCCACAGTACGTTCCTTTATGAAGAAGAAACGAGGAGTGATTTTAATGTTATGTAAAATTTGTGGGAACCACAATTGAAAAAAATCCTAACTACACATTTGGCCAAACAAAATTCCTAACTTGTTATCCGTAAAAGATATTTTAGTTTTTGTTTACCAATTATTTAATTTCACTATTTTAGTCTCAAACTGTGTCAACAAGTATTAACTAGA